>BMAO01033036.1:0-18738 GCA_019973975.1 Trichonephila clavata
TCAGTCTGACGTGACAAGCGTAGATACGAGGGGTAAATTTATAAAAAGGCATAACTGCTTGTGGAGACTTACCATAATAAAGCAGTTTACCTGTTTTTATTGTGGAGGCTATGACACTAATTTTTTTTAAATTATCAAATCCATAATTATCAAATATTAACATGGTAATGCAAAAAATCCAAAAGAGAGTGGGAATAAAGTGATGCTCTCATGTATTAAATAAAACACATGTGGAATAGATATCCTACCTTTAGGTTTTTGTGATGTAATATGATCCTTTAAATAAGTGATGTAACTTTTTTGAAGAAAATGATTGAGCCTGATAATAATATGATAAATAAATGGCAAACAGAGATTGTAAAAAGCAAATATTCCTACTCACTAAAACCAAAGGAGGTTATGAAAGAAAGAAAAACATAAAAAGTGTTGGAAATAATTATTTCCTGAATTTTGAAACCGAGGCAACAAGTTTATTGGTGGTTTGAGAGCGCATGAGATCATGGGAAAATATTCAGATTCTGATCTGTTATGATTGTGAAAAAAGTGGAGTCTTGTCTTCAGTATAAATATTTTCAAAACGGGATTGTGAAATTATGGGAAAACTGAAGGTGCACTACTGATATAAATATTCCTGCATAACACGTTAAAAATTAGTTCAAATTAACACATCCCTTATAGAAAGAAGATAAAAGATGATGATATTTGAAGAAAAAATAAGTCTATCTAGAGTGCGGAGAAGGAATGTTTTGATAGAAAAGTATTTTTGTATAAAAACTCATTTTTTTAAAATGTGAATTTTAGAAACTCAATGTACCTTTTCTAAAAAATTCCATTCATAGGTATACAATTTTTTGTGAACTAATGTTTGCTAATATATATTCTGTAATAAACTTTTTGTAAGAGCTTTAAAAAATTATTTTTTACAATCTCTTGATTATAAAAAAAAGTGTCAAATTTCTCAATGTCTAAAGCAATATTTTGAAATTTAATTTAAAAAAACAAAAATTAAGCAAAGACAAATTTCAATGTAATGATAAAGATGCACTTTACTTGAATAAAAATTTTCAAACATTCATCTGTAATAGATGTTCAAAAAAAGTACTTCAAAAATGGCTAACTTAATATTGTCAGTATAGAAGTTTCCGAAATCTTATTAAGAATTTCAAACATTTGGAAGTAATTTTTCCTTTTTGAGAACAAAATTAATAACAAAGAGAAGATAAATTTTTATTGTAGAAAAAACTATTGTTTTAATTTTTATTCTGATTTGTAGCGTTTTTATCTTGGAAATTCCTATTTGAACATGCCAAAAACATTGTATAGCTTGTAATGTATTTACTCTACAGTACATTTCAGCAATTAGTCATCAGAATTTCCTTAATGATAGTTTTTTTTTTTCAAATATTTACAGAAAAGAGAATAGCAATGAGATGAAGATCCACAAAAAATTAAGTATCTCGCGCGCTCAGTGACTGACTTCAATGCAATTATTGCTATTATTTTTCAAACATTTACTCAGACTATTCTTTTTCTGAAGCAAATAATTAAAAGTTAATCTTACTCTAAGTAGCGTCAAAATTTTAAACCGATAAATCCAACTCATGATAAACATTTAAAAGCATCAGGAATTTTCCCAAACAGCATTTAATAATTATCTTTAATAATTTATGCTTCTTCAATTACTGCAATATCGAAAGTGATGTGGTAGTTTCAGTTCTGAGCAAATTAAAAAATTTCGATTTGCAGTTTATTGTGATATAATTTCACTTCAATGTGATTTAATCAAAGTCAATTTTGATCAGAAGTTTACATTTACAAATCTTCATTTTTTCCCTAGTATCGTATAAAAGATTTTTCTTTTCCAAATAAAGTAATGCAAAGTCTACATCTCTTTATTTTCCCTAATTTACTACATTCCTCACTTCGCGTTTTACTGATAGTGAAATTCTTAATCAATGAAATGCGTTAATATGGATTCAACTCATTGTACTCGCCTCGTTCTGCATTACTTTCAGAGGAAATACAAAATCGATAAATATAATATTAGAAACTGATTCAAAACAGATTGATTTCTTTTCGTATCATTTCATTTCTCTTGTGAAAAAACTTTCGAAGATTTTCCAAATGATTAGTTTCTATTGAATAAGCCATATATAAATAATACTTTACTTTAACTAATGCATTTCGTACTGAAAGCAATTTAAATTACTCACGTATTCCTTGTCATACAAAAAAATTAATTCGACTTTAGATAATAATACTTATCAAATAGGCTACAAAATAGAAATAAATATAAAAGTTGATTAATATTTTATTTTAATATTTCATTATCTTTTAGATAACTCTATTTTCTTCCGTTGAAAACTGCTAGAAAAAATAGAATATATTTACTTTTGCTCTCCTAGTAAATAAACGAGCTATTCAACATCGAATCTTAGTGCAATGTACGTGTTTAGGATTTACTCTTCTTGGAAACATTTGAAAGCCATAATTTTTTTTTATATTATTCATCCAAAATCGTCTTTTAATTTACCTTTCTTTTCAAACACATGACGAAGGATGGAAAGTAATAAATCATATTTTATAATATAAACTTCAGGTCGGGAAAGCGCGTTTTATTTTTTGGTAAAAAGAAGAGCCTGAATTAAATTTTCAAAAACATCTGAGATACTAGTCGCTTATTCTCTATTTTGAACTCCGGCTTTTATATTGCAGAAGAAATGTCTGACAAATTAGAAATGAAATTATCAGCAAGGCATCTCCTGAAACATATATTTTAAAAATACTAAAACTGAAAAAAAAGGATTGTATTAAAATGGAATAAGTTGGATGAATAGTGACACTGATATCATTTTTGATAACTACAACAATTCGTCTGCACTAAACTCATAAAAAGTGTTTTATAATAAACAAAGTTTGTGTATTAAAATTTTCTAACATTCCTCTTCAAAATAGTTGGATGCCATTTGAAAAAAATTCTGAAAATTTTCAACCGTAATAAAATTAACATATCTATGAAGATGTAAAAAATTGTGGAATTCTTCAATAAGTTTGATTTTAATATGTAAACACATTGCTCTTTAATATTTATCACAAGGAAAAGGGTTTTGTTATGCTAGGAATCGAAACGCAGACAAACAACAAAAATGTTCACTAGTACTTCTAGTGTAAATATACGCAGGAGAAACTCCGTGGTAGTTCCTTTTACAAATGTTCCTTTTTGGATTATTCTAACACTGAATAACCGAAAAAATTATGAGTTTATTACGTACTTCAAAAAATTGTTTTCTTACCTTTTAGTTCTAGTTTTCTATTTATCTGTTATTTGGGCACTTATGGCTTTATCAAAGAGTACGTTTGATACAAGAGATAAAAAAAAAATTTCGCTTATCTGTTTGTAGATATTTCCATTTTTGCTTTATGGATTTCAATGTTCACTCAAAGAAATAACTTACAAGTTCTCGTACTTTCAGCTAAATCAAAATCCAAATTATATAAAAATCATCGCATAATTAATACATATTTTATAAATCTGATACTTATTATGATTTGTATTTTATCTTTTATTCTGGGAGCAGTTTATACATATCTGGCGTATGAAAAAGACTACAAAAACTGTTTTTGTGTGGACCTGTAGATATATTATTCAGGATAAAAAATATAGAACAATTGTAGATTTTATAGCTCAGCGTGTTTACTCTTTACTGTATTTGGAATATCCATGGCTTTTTACCATATCCATGTGCGTTCTCATCTACTGTTACGCATCTTATCTTCTTGATATTAACGAAAGAATAAGAATTTGCAGTAACGCTCTATCACCTTCTAAATACATTAGCATTATAAGTGATTACAATTGCATCGAAAAGAAAATTTATCTTTTAAGAGAGACTTTATCGATACCATTACTTTTCCTCTTATCCATTTGTCTCTGTGATTTATACACTGTATTGTAGTCTTTTTTCCACAATCTGATTGTGTCATTTTTCATAATACCCTTCGTTAGTAATGCCGTCACGGATGCATGTATAATAATCTCTTTGACGATATGTAGCTGTAGGATTCCAGAAAATATGATGAAAATAAGAAGAACGGTAGGATTTTTAATCGATAAACTTCAACTCAAAAGTTCGAAAAACCTGGAAGAAATCATGCTTCTTAAAAATATCAAGGAAAAAGAAATCATTTTCTTGTGTTGCAGATCTTAAGAGAAGTTTTCTTTTATCAGCTTTTGGCACTCTTTTCACGTACGGATTACTAATTTATAACTTAAAATGAATTTCCAAATTCATTTTAGAGATATTTGTGCATTTCTGAAAGAAAAAATAATCGTGGAATGCAATTCATCTGTTTCAATCACGTCTGCTATTTAAAAAAGCAATAAATTTTCTGTAAGTCGGTATTTCTCAAACTTTCAATATTTGTGACCCAATTTTCATCTTTGTGCCCCCCCCCCTCTCCATCCATACAATAACAATGTATTGAACTCAATAATAATGTACTTTGACGTTAAGTATGTCTTTAATCATAAACCGCACAAATTATGAAGAAAGGTGTTGAATATGTTATATAATTTTATATATCACAAGGCCATGGGGTCACTGGTAATTGTTAAACTTGTTCTGAACTTGTTATTGTTAAATTAATTATCAAATACATTGTGCAGTACTGATACATTTATAAATATATTATATCAGTGTAAATAAGTAATTTATTTTTTATTATGTCAGAATGCATTTTATTTTCCTTTCTATATTTTTAAATAATGCTTCATTTTCGACTTTTCGATATGCTCGCACCCCCCTCGTTGAGTTATCATGCCCCCTAGGTGTGGACACCCCACAATTCGAGAAACGCTGTTGTAAGTACATTGCTTTTTAGAAATTTTGATGCTTTGTTTTTTTGCTGTCTCGTGTTTTTCATCATTTTTTCAGCTGTTTTATGACACAGATTTATTTTTATTTTATACTGACTACCTTTCTCTCCATGCAAACATTAATACGTATTTTTAGGCAGCATTGAGTGCTGATGAGTGCTATACAATTTGAAATCATTTTAATGACGATTTATTTATATCTGTTCTCAAAATTGCCTCTTTTATATCACAGAAAGCAAAACATTTGGAAATTTTCTTGAAATCATAAAAATGTAACCTGCATCTAAATCATGAGTTTCTATAGATTGATGACTTAATTTGTAAGTGTTCTTTTTTGCATAGTCTGGATTAAATGGTTTTTAAATATATCACATATAAAAAAAACTTGTGTTAATGCCACAGAAATATAAATTTTTTTTAATATCAATAAAAAGAAAGTGAATTTTTTTAAATAATTGCTGAGAGAAGAATAGTATTATTCACTGGCTAAAGAAGTAGTAGTATCGTTTCACAATATTACTACTTGCTCATGAATCTGTGATTATCATGTGAATATGAAACCAATAACTCCAAGAAGGATGGACTTATAGAATAACACGCATAATGTCTAACGCATAATGTCTCAGCCTCTAACACCCTATTGGATAGACACGTTGTTAGTGCAACTTTGTGGGATTGTATAGCCACCCGAGTCTGGAACTTGTCTGCATATAATTACACGAACAGAGCGACAATATTTGCAGCGTCATGGACTGTCAGCACGCCAATAGTTGCTGCAATTTCCCTTGACGTTGCAGCAAGTACAGATTCATCTACAGTGAAGCTTTAAATGGCAATTATTAAAACATAACTGGTGTTGAATCGCTTTTTCCTGAGAATCCCTGTTCTGCATAAAGCCTCATGATGGATGCAGCCTGATATGAAGTACAGACAAAAGGTTTCCCATCTGCTTTCTTCATCTTGAGTAATGAAAGAGGTATCATTGGTTACACAAATTAATGATCTATTGGCATAAATGGTACTTTGGACAGTCATCTATACATTTCCAATATTTTAAAACGGGGACTGTGCGAGGTCCCCGAATCTCTAATTTTCATTAAGGCAATGCACGATTACAAGTTGCCTGTGTAACCTTCCTTTATACAGAAGATGTTTATTTTCCTTGGCAAAACGTTCTTGAGGTTTGACACGCATCACATCAACTTGCGTTGCCAAAAACTAATACACCACCATTACATTAGAGAAACTTAAGAATAGATCTGAAGCTACGGGAAATAATGCACCACTCTACCATCGAAGTTCCCTTTGATTCTAAGACGAACCAGATTATAGTTTTTACTGCTTGCAGAGGTGGCAGTTCTGGGTAATGAATTTGGACGCAGTGTACACCCAACGCATGTGTATATACATTCACGGTATATACACATGCGTAGCATGTATGGGTAGCAGTACATTTGTTCTTAGAAAACTGTAAATGGTGTGTGATAAAACATGCAGTTTACCATATTTCTCCCTTCACATTTTACTCATAATGAGATTTTTAATCAGTAAAATGGCCTTACAATATGATTCGACACCGTATACTCGTCTCGATGTGTATAATTTACAAAAAAAATATAAAATGAGGAATCGATAAATATATTTCGAAATTGATTCGCGACTTATTGATTTATTTTCATCGTATTTCAAAAGTTTTCTATAAAACTCGTCACGTTTACTCAAATAATTCGTTTTTATTGAAGAGTGAAGAAGTCATTTCACAGGAAGAAATTTTAAATTACTCAAGCCATTTTTTATCACAAAGAAATTTAATGCAATTTTTAACAACTGCATTTATGAACTAAGCTACAACAATGGAATAGTAATTAATCTTGAATAGAAACATTAAATTGCTTTCACATTTTTAGGTAAATCAATTTTCTTCTAAAAACTGCAGTAAAAGAATGGGAACGCATTTACTCTTGTTAATCAAGAGAAAGAAGAACTATTCGACGTCGAATCTTAGTATGGTGTAAGTGTTTATTGTTTATTCTTCTTGGAAACATATGGAGAGAGGTCTTATAGCATTTTTGACCTCATTGATTCAGAGTCGTAATTAATTTACTTTTCTTTGCAAGCACATGACGAAAGCAGAAATATTTTGAATTAGATTTTTTATGACATAGATCCTTAATTTTTCAAACAATCTTTCGCACTGATGTTCCACAACTGAGCTTCATTTTTGCAAAAAGAAAAGGCAGGAAGTATAATGCTCAAAAACATTTCAGAAACTATTTGATTATTCTATATTTTGCACATCAACTTTAATATGACAGATGGAATATATGTCAAATTTAAAAAATCAATCAATCATCAGTAAAGCATCTCTTCATGCATTTGTTTTATAAACACTAAACTGAAAAATAGATAGCATTAAAATTCAGTAAGTTGCATTAACAATGGTATTCACTTGATACAATTATAACAATGTTTCTGTATTGAAATGTTGGAAAAAAGTCTTCAAAACAAAATAAAGTTT
Source organism: Trichonephila clavata (assembly GCA_019973975.1). Classification (NCBI taxonomy): domain Eukaryota; kingdom Metazoa; phylum Arthropoda; class Arachnida; order Araneae; family Nephilidae; genus Trichonephila; species Trichonephila clavata. Next base: position 7,395 of record BMAO01033036.1, read on the forward strand.
GTATACTAAAACTGTGTAAAATTTCTTACCACAACAGCTGCATGAATTTTTAAATAATATCCGAAAATTTTCAGTTATAATTATTTATATATCTTTGGAGAAATATAAATTTGATGAATTCTACAATACAATATTGTTACATATTTATAGTAAAATCAAGGTATTTAATGTATGCAGAATGGAAATCCAAACTCACCACAAAATGTTTGCAACTACTTATAATACAGTAATGTGCAGAAGAAATTCTACGGAAGTGAGTTCTACAAATGTTCCTCCTTGGATTATTCTAACTTTGAATTGCCGAACAAATAATAGATTTATTACATACTTTATAAAATTGTTCCCTAACTTTTTAATACTAGTATTCCATTTATCTGTTATTTGGGCCTTTTAGCTTTTGTGAATGGCATATTTTACACACCATATAAAAAATTAGGTTTCGCTTATTTATTTGTAGATATTTCCATTTTTGCGTTATGGGTTTCAATGTTTTCTCAAAGGAATAAATTAAAAGCTCTCTTATTTTCAGTTAAATTCCATTCCAAAATATTTAAAAGGAGCCTTATAAATAAAAAATATTTTATAAACACTATTCTTGTCATCACTTGTATTTCGTCGCTTCTTCTGTCAGCAGTTTACATTTACCTCACACACAAAGAAGACTACAAAAGCAGTTTTTGGACTTTTGGATTCATTATTCAAGATAAAATACGTAGGACTATTTTTGATTTCATAAGTCAGTGCATTTACTTCTTACTGTATTTGGAATATCCATGTCTTTTTGCCATATCAATGTGCGTTATCATCCACCCCCCGTTACACTTCTTATCTTATTAGCATTCACGAAACAATAAAAATTTGCAGTTATACTTCATCTGCTACTAAATACATGAATATAATAAGCGATTACAACTGCATTGAAAAGAAAATTTATCTTCTAAGAGACACTTTATCGATACCATTGCTTTTTCTTTTATCCATTTGCTTTTGTAACTTGTACACTGTATTGTCATCTTTTTTTTCAGAACAATATTGTATCTTTTTTGACGTTGAAATTAGTTTGCAACGCTACCACGGGTGCATTTATAATACTCTCCGTGAAGCTATGTAGTTGTAGAATTCCAGAAACCATGATGAAAATAAGAAGAACGGTAGGATTTTTAATCGATAGAAATCACCAGTACAGTTCAAAAACAACGGAAGAAATCAGGCTTCTTAGAAAAATCAAGGAAAAGGAAATCATTCACTTGACAAAAAAGTCGGAGGTGTTGTGGATCTGAAGAGAAGTTTTCTTTTGTCAGCTTTTGGAACTCTTTTCACGTACGGATTGCTAATTTATAACTTAAAGTGAAGGTCACACACACAATACTGTATTGCTAACAGAAAAAGAATTGTGGAATGCAGATTATCTGTTTCAGTCTCGTCTGGTATTTTAAAAAATAATAAATATCATGTTAGTACATTGCCTTTTAGAACTGTAGATATTTTTCATCGCTCACTGAAATTAGTTTATCGTTTCATCAGCTCTATTGCACTACAATGTTACTGCAATTTTAAATTAATATCTTACTCTTCATACAAGCATTAAAACACTTTTAAATAGCGTACAGCAGTGGTTCCCTACATTTTGTCTCTAAGAGCGCATTAGAATATCTGTTGGAGGTGGGCACCTCATTCATATTTTAAAGGTGAATTTATAGTTGAATAAAGTTAATAATACGTGCACATAATGAGCAGCCGTCCAGTCAGTATGGTGGAAATGACACTTGGCTTGTAATCGAGTGGGCTCGAGTTCAAATCCTACGTAAGGCATGGATGTATCGTCGGTCAAAGAAGCCATCTTCGCGTGAAATGGATTCCCGTCTCGATTGGAAAGCAGCGCACCCCTTCTGTTCTATGATGGGATAATTGTTTGTACTAAAGTCTATATATTCTCTTCTGAGATTGTATTGTATGTTTCTGTTTATCTCTCTTCCGTATATGTCCCAGAATGAAACGCACGACAACTTAATATACAAATAAATATTTAATTCCAAAAATTTTACTTAACATATATAAAAATTGCTTTTATTCCTGTGCATATTAATTACTAAGTAATGCATACAAAAAATTTACAAAGCATAAAAATTCTTTATAAAATTATCAAAGGCTCAGAATTGTTTTTTGACGGAAGCATTTTGAAAAATCGCCCAAACCGGCAGCATTCACGTTTCACACCAGAGGTGAGCCTCAGTGTTGTAATAATCTATTTGTAGAGATGTAGCTATATTTTATACTGTGTATTTTAAATTTATAAAATTACTAATTTTTATCGCCCAAATTGGCAACCTTGCTCTCAAGATGAGCCAGCTCATTTCATTTTCGATTTTAGGTATGGGAAGAAGAGGTTGACGAATGCACGAGGTAAATCTGATCGGTCGCATTTCACTTTGTTCTTCTTGGACACAATTTCTGTTTCATAAAAAATGAAAAGACTCACATATAATTTTATTGAAAATAAAAGTTTTTAATTGTGATCGCACAGCGGTAGGCACACTTTGAGCGATCAGCTCTTGCCATGGTTCCCGCGGGCATACGTTTGGGAATCCCTAGCTGATTAGTACTGCATATCTTGGAACCTTTGATGAAGATTATTTTACGTCTATTTCTTAAAATTGCCTTCTTTATAGCGTAAAAGACCAAAAATGTTTTTCAGTTTTTTTAAAATTAAATGTAATTTGTGTCTTAATAATGAGTTGCCTATGATCTCGAATTTCAATGTGTACCTTTTGTAGGTTATAGATTTGAAATGTGTACATATGTCAAATATAAAGAAAACTGTATTACTTTTGTGCAAACTAATAGTCTATGTTACTTTTCACTTCAGGGTTTGAATTATGTATAAGTTTTAAAAAATTTCCTTTTAAATATTTTGTTGATATCTTTTTTATTTATTTTATGCCATTATATACTTGAAATTTACTGTTATGTAAAACTTGAAGAATTTTAATAAATTTAAAATTACAGAAAAAAAATACACAATTTACTTTTTATTTTTACATATATATGGGAAAATGACTACAACCTAATGATGATAAATGCTTTATTTAACAAAATGAAGGATGAAATATTTAAAATATATTAAACACCAAAGGAGAACGTCTTCCTCCTACGTCTAGAGCTTAGCGTCTCTAACGTCCGTCTGCGTCATTTCCCGTGTGTCCTTCAGTCGGACATTCCTGGCTGGGTGTGACGTCAGTGTGGACTGCTCCAACCTAAGTAACAGGGGAGGGGTTGTGACATTGCACATATCCAACCCTAGATATATATATTATGCGGTTCTTTAATTCCTGTTTTTTTCGTGCTTAAGAAATTCAGAATTTTAATAGTTTATAACATAAAATATGATACTTTTATGATATAAAATTATTGTTGTTGTTATTTATGCCACCTCTCTGACGTAGTCCGATCGAAGCCCACGAAATTCATCATGGCAACGGGCTAGATCTTAGTCTATCGTTAGCCTAAGCTTTGATCCCCATGAACCGACACCATTCGGACCCACTGATTTAACGAGCACGTACTCCATGTGTACTCGGAGGGCATTTGGTGGCATCGGGCATCGAACCCAGGCCTTTCGGTCTGGAGTCCGAAGCTCTAACCACTAGGCTACCCTCGGCAGTATAAAATTATTAAAACCTTTTTGTACCATAAATTATTATCAGATGAAGTTATTTTTAACTAGATGTAAGTCATTATCTAAAAGAGGTTGAGACATCTCGGGATTTCTTGTTTTATTCTTATAATACTGTTTCTACCCGAATAATAGTTGAATGATTAGAACTAAGACATCTAATATTGCATTTTCGAGATTAATATCTTAAGTAATATCTTTTAAAGTACTAGTCTCTGATATTTTTCATTTCAGGGTTTAAAATACATATACGGTGAAAATCGTTTAACATGAAACTGAGAGGACTGAAACATATTTTCGTGTTAAAAGAATTTCGTGTTAAAGTATATTGTAAAAAGAAACATGCGTTCAACAAAATTTTTATTAGAGTACATTTTATTTACATAGCTCTGTATATATGAATATATTTAATAAAAATTAATGAAATAATAACATCAGAAATAACAATGAAATTTAATACAAAATGTTCAAGTTTTTTGAAAAAGGAAACATTTATTCAGTTTTGGGAAAATAGTCTTATATTTATCTTTTCATTGTCTTTTTTAGCATCAAACTGTCAGCAAATTATTCGATGTAGGCCATTTTGTCACACTTGTCACTGCATTCCAAAGCCAGCTGATGAGAAATTAGGTGTCTTTATGTACCATTTGTAGGGGTGGAGGGTGAAAGTAGCTTATATAAACAAATTAGCCCGTGTCACAAATTATTCCGAGTATATTTCAAAGCTAAGTTAGCCTCCTTTCAAGGAAACATTTGAAACCACCTCCTTCATTTCACACTCCTCTTAAACCTCTTCTACGTGGCTGATATTTTCCGCAATTTTTTCATTTCCAGAAGAGAAATCCTTTCGTGTTAAAGGATTTTTATTTCGTGTTAAGAGGAAACAAGTAATATAAAAAAATTAAGTCAATTCCAACTTAGGTCAACAAAGAAAATTTTTATTTTAGTTATTTTTTGTTAAATAGTTACCATTAATCTAAATATGCATATACATATGACAGAATCACAATATTAAGTGACACAATAGAAAGCGATTTTCTTCGCAGTTTTCCATTTTCCTTTCGATATATAGTGTTGGACTATTTTTTGTTACTATTTAATTATTCATTAAATTTAATTATTCTAATAAAATAATATAGTTAACAAAGAATTCACATTCTAAGAAATTAGGTCATCGCAGGTGTTATTGGAACCCACGACCTATGGATTAGAAATACAGGGTGTTAACCATTGCGCTACAAGAAACACAAAGAATAACTTTCCTTTCTATATGTCCTGCTGGACTATTATTTTTGTTTGTTACTATTTATTCATTTTTTTTAATTAATGAATTAATATTTGAAAAATGTATTAACAACAAGTGTCATCCACTACAAGCTCAAAAATTGCATTAGAACTTGAGTGAATGAATAAAAAGTATTTTATTAACGATTGAAAATTTGAGCAAGATATATATATATGGGGGGGGAGAGAGGGAACTAATAGTAGGAAATGTGTGAAAAATCATTTGAGAGTTCTCAATTATTTATTTCTTAAACTTCCTAATTTCATATTATTTATGAATAACATTTCCTATTATTTAACATCAGTTGTGGAGATTAAGTTAGTCCCTCTTATGTGTAGGTAATAATAGTATACTTATGTCCAAGATTAAGTTCACAAACATGTTTTCATTATAAATTTAAAATGTCTTCGGTAAAACGGATGAAATTTTTTTTATATATATTTTGAAGAACGGGTCGTGCAATATTAACCTTCAGTTTAGGAAAAGATGTTGTTTGGCGTTAGTTTTTGCAGAACTAAAGAACTAAAACAGTTCGAGCATATGGGAATTTTACCTCCAGTTTTGCGAAATATTGCGTTAAAATAAACCAGTTAGTTTGTTTCCAATGAGAACGGTTAGATCGCTTTGTTCAGTGGTTAATGAAATGATAAGTGAACGGTTAATGAAACGATAAACATGAAAACGATAAACATGAATATAAAACATGAACAGTGGTTCTTAAGCTTTTGATTGCCGCGGACCCCTTTGTTACCAACCTGACATCGCGGACCCCCCCCCCCTTGCAAAATTTTGAAAATGTTTCTCTGACTTCCAACACATGTATGAAGGATTTAAAGCTTCCTCAATGATCCTAAGACCGCCGCTGGTACTCATACAAACTTATTTGCATTTGTGTTTTAGCTGTTTTTTGAAAATATTAAGATGTAGTAGTTGCTATCCAGTTGCAAACAATAAAAAAACTGAATTTTTTTCACCGAAATACATTTTTAGTCGATGTGTTTTTTTTTTAAATTTGTGCTAGAATGATCTAGTCCAGGATGCCACATCTCTCAATTTTCCCATGAAGCCTTCAGATTCTGTAAATGAGAAAAATCAACATTAAATGAGAAATTTTCTCAGATTTCTAGAAAAGCACTAGGGACCCCAGCGGTCCTCTTGTGCCACAATTTAAGAACTGGTTTAGATGATTCCTTGAGATGCAGAGCCGTTGGCAGACTTGAAGCTGGCCAGTTTTAATTGAAGGAGGCTCGGTGATTACAAGTGGCCCGAAAGTGGTCTCGAGGCTATGGAATCAATTTTAAACACAAGTGGTACTGTCACCACTAAGGACGGTCAAGACCTCCACAGAGCATCTACACAAGATCGCTATTTTACATTAAGCGCATGACGACATTGGAGGAAAACAGCTCCACAGCTTGCTCATGACCTTGGTGCTGTGCCTGAAAGAAGAATTTCCAGGCACGCACACAGACTACAGCCATCTTACAGAGACAGGCCTATACGCCCGACATACAGTCTGGTGCGTCCCTTTGACAGCATCCAGCGGGAAAAACCAGATATTGAAACATCAGTTGTGGACAACACAAGAATGGGAGCGTGTTCTTTTCAGTTATGAGACGAAATGTACCAGACAAAATTATTCTCGTCAAGTCTTTACCTGAAGAGAGAGAGTGGAGCTCGCTTTCATCCCTCCTCTGCAACCAAAATTGACAGATTTGGTGGCAAAGGAAACCTTGTGTGTGGTGGCATAATATTGGGCAGTGATACACCATTGTACATTTTTGATGCTGGTACTGTCAACTCACAGCACTATAGGGATCAGATCCTGGAAGAATATATGAAGTTTTCTGGGTGCTAAGGGACCGGGATTATACATTTATACGGACTACAATGCATAGCCACACAGAGGTCACATTATTGATGAATTTCATAAAGGAGTGGATAATCACCGTATGGACCTTCGAGGTCCCTGAATCCCAATTCTATTGAATGGGATTGGGATTGTCTAATGAAAGCCATTTCTCAGTTCTTCCCAGGACCTTCCAAAGAATTAAAAGCCTCGCTTTTGGAAAAAGTGAGCCTTTTTGCCACAAATAATTATTGACATAAATAACAGTATGGCGGCTGGTTGTATTCTTGTATAACTGTTCTCAGTGGTCACACGTCATATTAGGCAGACTTTTGTCGAGGTAAATTATTTATCTCTGAATCACATGATTTCACACTTTTTTGAATGACTTTTGTATCTAAATTCACAATTAAAAATCTTTTTCAAATTATGTTCTTTCTAACATTGTAATATGTCTCTAAACCAAATTTCATGGCGACACATTAAATAGTTCATTGTTCTTAACAGATTTTATGGTTGTGACCTTAATTTTGGACATGAGTGTCCTTATGTTATTTGTTCATTCTTTTTAACGCTGCAATAAAATAATTCTTTTCAGTCGATATTCTATTCTGCGTACGTTAATATCTTTTATTTTGTATTTATCACAAAAAGAATCATTTTTTTTTCCAAAAAAAATTAATCTCCTTAAGCTTTACTCATTTGAGATAATTGTATTTAAATAATATTCATTTTATAACAAAAACGTTCTTCTACTCAGTCTCTATATATATATTTGTTCTTTTATACAATTGTTTTTGTTATCTCAATATTGATTGTTGAATTAAATATATAAGTCATTATTTTATTTAAAAATTCATGTATTCAAATTTATTACCTTCCATGAAAATGGATATAAAAGAGTAAATAAAAAAGCATTTGATACTAAATAAGTCGTTTGGAAAAATTTCACTTCACTGAAAAGACTGGAATTTTTAATAATATCCATTTTATATGACTGTAATATATCCTGGTCGTATTTCAATCGTCAAAAAATGAATCGTATAAAGAACTTACCAGTGGAAAGTTTTAAGGAATTGTATGATAAAAAATGTTAATGTTTATCGTTTTAATAAATATAATGGAAGAATTATTAAAATGTAGTAGCATTATTTCAGAAATGTATTCAGCAGTTGAGTTGAAAAGTTAATTAAGGAATAAACACAAAAAATCGATATTCCAACTACATAAATATTTTGGAAAAAATAGAGCAACATATCAAAAGTACGAAAGGAATTCAAATTTTTCTATGTTTTTGGCAGATAGTCACTGCCTATATTTGAGTAAATACTGCTCAGTTACCATCAATCAACTAGAGTACCTATTACTTGTGTGTGTAAACGAACCCAGCTTAGATAACAGCTTCGAATTTTAGTATCTTCATTGAATTAACCAATGTTACATCAACTGTTTTTTCAGTATTTCAAGTTTCAGGTAAATATTAGTTTGCTTTAGTCGAAACATTTCTCCATTTTAAAAAATATGTTTTAAAAAACTTATTACTAAATTTTACAAAGATGATTTTTATTACATGTTGCAAAATTTGACATTTTAGAAACAGAGAAAACATTTTTTTTTCTTCAGTATCTTGCAGTATATCCATAAAAGTATTTCAGAAAAAGGGGGGAAAGCACTTTTAATATTAATTGTATTAAGAAACTAATGTCTTTGTGAACGGGACAATGGATAAAATAACTTATAAAGTTTTATCTAAATTCTTTTTTATATTATAAAAAGCAAGAATATATGTGTCAAATAAATTATTAAATTTCAGGCTAAGAGTTTGAATTGAAGTAAGAAAACGTATACAGATATTATGAATTTAAGTATTGTAAGGAAACAAACGACACAATAGTACGCTCTCTATTAACCGCGTGAACACTTTACCAGTCGGCCTGCCAGCTAGCTGGTAAAAGCAGATGTAAATAGCCACTCGCGCAAACATCTCGTTATTGTTGATTATTGATTGTTTGATGTATTGTAACTGTGCTCAATTTTGAATGTAAGAGATTTGGAAAAATAAAATAAGGCGAATAAAGGTTGATCTGAACTAACCACCGTAGACTTTCTTTGAGTGCAGGTTATAGTGTAAATAATCTAAGAAATTACTTTTATTTTTTGCAATATATGCAATACGTTTTTTTTTTAATTTATAACTAATCGTTACATAATTATTTCAAAAAAATTGACAATTATTGTGATTTTTATGAATAATTACTTGTACTCTTATTGGAAAATAATTAAATACACTTTGAATTTGTATTTGTCATTTGAAATTTGTAACTTTTAAAAAATGGAAACTCGACAAAATATTTTTTTAAACTAGAAACTTAGTTTGCAGTTTCAAATAATGAAAAGGCATCCCAAAAAAGAAATAATTCGAAGGTGGTCTCATAAGTACCCTGCCTGTATGAGAATGGCGGTATGTTGTTGAACAATACCACTGTATTAGAAAGTACGAAAATCTATAAAGCACATGTTCCAAGTTTGAAGACGCCGCGTTATCTTGAAATTATTTGCAGCCATCAATAGTGAACGTTTTCAACGAATTGTGAAATGGAGAAAATTGCGGTCATCGTTACGTGATACAATACTTTTATTTGAATGGCTCAGCCCAACCAATATAAAATCTGAACTAGATTCTACTCAGGGTGTTAAGTCTGCTCCTTAGTTTTAAAACAGTAAAGTATTGGTAGCAGAGTTAAAAGAGCTGTACGAGCTGCCAAAGTGAGCATCGCAGTCGGTCAATCAAATGAAGTGACGACTCCAGAAATGGTAAGAAAAATGCACAAACTTACTGGATGATCGTCGACTGAAAGTACGCGAGTTAGCAGACATAGTAGGAGTTTCAAAAAGTGCGGTACATCGCATATTATCTAAAAAATTATACATGAGAAAATTGTGTGCAAGATGGGGCCGCGTTTGATTCACACTCTAGCAAAAACAGTGTCGTAAAATGTTTCAATTGAATGTTTAGCGAAGTTTCACAGCAACAAAGCAGAATCTTGCGCCCTTTCATAACCATGGATGAAACATGATTCATCACTTCACACTAGAGACAAAAAAAACAATCAAAACAATGAACTGAAAAGTAAAACCGTCTCCAAGAAGCGAAGACCGTTCCATCTGCAGCAAGTCATGGCATTATTTTTGGGGTTGAATTTTCATTGACTATCTTGAAAAAGAGGAAAACTATCAACGGCGAGTATTGCGCAAACTTATTGCAACGTTTGAGCGAAGAAATCAAGCAAAAGCGCCGCACTTGGCTAAGAAAAAGTGTTTTTTTCATCAAGACAATGCACCTGCTCACAAATCCGTTACTTGCAATGGCCAAATTTAATGAATTAAAGTTTGAATTGCTGTCTCATGTACCCTATTCACCAGATTAAACCCCTCGGATTATTTTATGTTCCCAAACTTGAAAAATTCTCAGTGGTCAAAGATTTTCCAACAATGAAGAAGTGATGTCGGCAGCTAAAGGCTATTTTAAAGAGCAAGACAGTTCTTAATATAAAAGGGTATTGAACTTATTGAACGTCACTTGGAAAACTGTATAGAGCTGAAAGGACATTATGTTGAAAAATAAATATATTTCTTTCCAAAATTTTTTGTGTTTTCGTTTTTGTGCCGGGTACTTTTAGGACCACCTCGTAACTATATTCATCTCATTCAAATTATGGATTTTATCTCATTGTTTTTGAAGATCTGACATGTTTGTGTTTTATTATATCGTTTAATTTGAAAACCTTGATGATGATAGTAAAAAGTAAGATTGATAATAATGATGATGAGATTATTGATAAGAATTATTGAATGAAGATTTCTTATATTTTACAACGATAAAGTAATAACTATACTTAACATTCTTACAAATTTTTGTCAATTCTTGTTTTATGAAATATTCTGTGATCTACACATATATGATATATATATATAACTGTAATACATATATATATTCGATGTATATTAATAATAGCATCTAACTGGAAATATGTGGATTGAATTTATCAACTTAAAGAATTTGCAGGTTATTTTCCTAAAACTAGATTCTGAAAATAAATATTCAGGGTAATTATTTTGTAATGGATTCTTGAAATAGTTTGTGATAGGCAAAACATTTTAAATAATGAATAATATAATCAAGTAGAAATATAATCAAGTGGAAATTATTTTAATACTGAAAATTGAAAATTAATAAACATTTCACACTGAAAGAGTTGATTGTGCCAAAAATATTTTTAATTAAATAATTTTAAGAGTGCAAAAGGCTTTAAATATGAAAACCAAGCCAAAGCCTAAGCTCAAAAACTTCAAATATCTTAAGAACTAATTTGCTAACAGCTATGATATTCGGTAGTAAGCTTCGATATGATATGGACAACAAGAAAACGAAAAAAAATCGGTTATTTGAAATTTGTAGGTATTTTGTAGTCTTAATAGTGTTGTTTTGCAGTAAATGGTAAATATTGAAAGATAAAAATAATGGTAGAAATGTTTA
>BMAO01033037.1:0-17430 GCA_019973975.1 Trichonephila clavata
TGTGTTGGTAAGCGCATAACTCAACAACGCCTGGACCAATTTGGCCAATTTTTTTTAAAATGTTCGTTGAAGTTCAAGGATGGTTTTTACGGCGAGAAAATTATAATAATTGCTGGAAAAACCCTAAAAATAGCCCTTTTCTTTTTCCCATACAAACGTTTTGTAACTAAAAACGTAGTCAATTTGAGCTTTATTGCTATGGTATAAAGTTCATATTAAATTACAAGCACTCACTGTTGTCTAAGCAATGTAGGTGTGTTCCTAACGTCAAAGATCATATCTATCAAAACAATGTGCGTGTGTGCGTTGGAGCACAGAATACATAGTTGGAGGGAGTTTAATGTCGCGTTCCGAAACTCGCGTTTCTTTGTATTAGTTTCGGCACGCGAGATAAAATGCATCAGTTTCCACGTCATTACATCAGTCAAACAAAAATCGCGTTACCAACAGTGTTTTATTATTTTTAATATCCAAATTTAAATAAATAAAACAATTCGTACGGCTTAAAGGATTTGACTTCAAGTCATATTAAATTTAAAAAAAAAATTTTGTCTGTTACCTAATCTACTGAGTTTGCTTTGTCAACTGATACACGAAACAAATTCGTATATCGTGTTTTGTGCAGAGTGTTTAGTTAGTTAGTGTTTGTTTAGTTCGTGTTTAGTGAAAAAATAATTTATATTTGATATGCCTCCTATAAGACGAAGCAATTTAGGTAGAAGAACCAGAAATGCTACAAACCAAGCTAATTACCGATCTAATCGTACTGCACAAGAACGTGACGACGGAAATGAACGTGAAAGAATTCGGATATCACAAACGCGTGAAGCGCGAGCGCGACATTCAACTAATAATCGCGCAAGTTTGAATCGAGCTGCTTTCAGTTACGATGTGTCAATTGACTACAGTAACTACCAATGTGTTGTTATTGGTTCTATGAACTCGGTTTGCTCACACTGTAAGGCATTAAAATACAAAACGAAGCCAATGGACTGTGTTGCGCAAATGGTAAAGTGAAATTGATACCATTGGATCCACCTCCAGAACCATTGTACTCATTGGTTTCAGGAATAGGAACAGATTCTATACACTTTTTGACACATATCCAACAATATAACAATTGCTTTCAAATGACTTCATTTGGGGCAACAAATGTAGTTCGGGAAAATTTTATGCCAACTTTCAAGGTATGTATTATAGCAGTTACTCATAATTATTTTAGCGAACAAAATTTTCTGTCACCAAAGTTAAGATGTGTCACTAATCTTCAATTTCTTAATCATTACGAAATATATCACTTAGTCATCATATTATATGGTGATTCAGTTTCAGTGACACTTTTATTATATTTTATATTTGATAGATATTAGTTAAAACTATATACTTTTTAAGATCAAATATTACTCAAGTTTGATCACTGACAATCCATTAATTTATACCCACCATAATATTTTTTTTAATTTACAGATACAAGGGCAAATATATCACAGAGCAGGTTCACTGTTACCAGTGTCAGATAGCGACAACAAATTCCTGCAAATTTATTTTATGGGCAATTCACCACAAGAAATTGATCTGCGTTGTGCACATAACAATTTAGTAAAGAGGTCTATTGTAGAACAATTACAAACTTTATTTCATCAACACAATCAATTGATTATATTGTTTAAAACTGCACTGGATCTGATGCCATCCGATAATCACAAAATTGTAATCAGAGCTGATAAAACACCTGCAGGTCAACATACAAGACGTTTTAATGTACCAACTATTGATGAAGTTGCTATCGTTGTAGTTGGAGAAAACTTGGAATCCCGTGATATTGTTTTACATCGTCGGAATGATCAATTACAACGTATAAAGGAAACACACCGCTCATATGATGCACTGCATATCCCATTATATTTTGGCAAGGTGAAGATGGCTACGATTTCTCAATAAAAATGATAAATCCCATTACAGGTAACTAAAATATTAGTTTAGCTATGGCGATAATATCTCAGTCACTATATTATGTATTTTAATTTATATTTGAATGTTATTAAAACAAAATCTATTTACAGGTTCTGAAACCAACAAAAAGTCAGTTCAATGAACTATTATTCATACCGCCTAATGATTCGGGAAAATGAAGATAATCACATATTAAAATGTCGGCGATTATATCACAAATATGTTGTTGACATGTATGTTAAAATTGAAACGGAGAGATTAACATTCATCAGGTTGAATCAAACCAAACTCCGATCTGAAGAGTATTCACCTTCGAGATGCGATTAATACTGATGGAAATGCACAGAATGTCGGTCGGATGACTATTCTTCCAGCAACATACATCGAAAGCCCTCGGCATATGCACGAATATGCTCAAGATGCCATGTCGTATGTTCGTCATTATGGTACAGCAGATTTGTTCATCACATTTACATGCAATCCGCAATGGATAGAAATCAAGCAGGAGTTATTCCCTGGGCAATCACCCATTGATCGTCATGATATTACAGCCAGAGTCTTTAGATAAAAGTTGAAATCTTTAATGGATTTCATTGTAAACATTATGTGTTTGGTGAGACACGCTGCTGGATGTATTCTGTGGAGTGGCAGAAACGAGGATTGCCACATGCACACATTTTGATTTGGTTGGTTGAAAAGATAAGGCCAAATGAAGTTGATGCAGTGATATCAGCTGAAATCCCTATGTACAAGTAGATCCTGGATTGCATGAGGTAGTTATCAAAAACATGATACATGGTCCCTGTGGAACTCTTAATCAAAATTCACCGTGTATGATGGATGGTAAATGTTCAAAACAATATTCACGGACATTAATATCGGAAACAATTACTGGTAATGACGGTTATCCATTGTATCGTCGCAGATCGACAGCAGACAATGGAAAATCAACAATTGTCAAATTAAATCAAAAAGATATTGAAATAGATAATCGTTGATTGTTCCATATTCACCCATTTTATCAAAGACATTCAAAGCACACATCAACGTTGAATCTTGCCATTCAGCGAAATCTATTAAATACATTTGCAAATATGTAACCAAAGGGAGTGATATGGCTGTGATTGGAATTGGTGCAGAGAATTCCAATGATGAAGTTACCCAATACCAAATGGGCCGCTATGTCAGTAGTAATGAAGCAGTTTGGCGAATATTTTCTTTTCCTATTCATGAGAGACACCCTTCTGTTGTTCACTTAGCTGTGCATTTAGAAAATGGACAAGAGTGTATTTTACAGCACAGAACGCAGTACAAAGAGCTGCTCAGCCACCATCTACTACATTAACCAGTTTTTTTGAGACATGCCAAACGATGATTTCGCACAACATTGCTATATTCTGAAATGCCAAAATATTATACCTGGAATCAATCCTCAAGGAGATTTATACGACGGAAACAAGGAAAACCAGTTCCAGGATATACAAATGTATATTCCACCGATGCGATTGGCCGGATTTATTCAGTACATCCAAGCAATGATGAATGTTTTTATTTACGACTGCTATTAGTCAATGTACGTGGCCCAACATCATTCCAACAGTTACGAACTGTTGATGGTGATTGTGTGGATCCTACAGAGAAGCCTGTCAACGTTTGCAATTGCTTGAAAATGACGCTCATTGGGATCAAACTCTCAATGATGCTGTAATATCATCACACGCTCATCAAATACGAACATTGTTTTCTATAATCATATCTACATGCTTCCCATCAAACCCAATTGATTTGTGGATCAAGTACAAAGATTATATGTGTGATGATATTTTGTATCAAATACAGAATAGAATGGGAAATCCAAATATACAAATAAGTGAAGAAATTTACAATGAAGCATTGATTTCAATTGAGGACATGTGCTTGATAATGTCAAACAAACTATTAATTCAATTAGGCCTGACCGCGCCCAATCGTCCAATGCATGACGCTTTTAACCAAGAGTTGCACCGAGAAAGACTGTATGATCTCAACACTTTGAAGAATTAATTCAAACAAATCTTCCACTGTTAAATGAACAACAGAAGTATGTATTGAAACTCTTATGAAAGTAACAAATGATGAAACTGGAGGATTTACTTCTTAGATGCACCTGGTGGTACAGGAAAAACTTTTTTGATTTCATTAATATTAGCAACAATTCGCTCACAAAATAAAATTGCACTTGCACTCGCTTCGTCGGGAATCGCAGCAACTTTGCTTGAAAGTGGTCGAACAGCCCATTCAGCACTAAAATTGCCATTAAATATGCAAAGCAATGAAACTCCAACCTGCAACGTTTCGAAGAACTCTGCAATGGCAAAGGTTTTGCAGCAATGTAAATTGATTGTTTGGGATAAATGCACGATGGCACATAAAAAATCTTTGGAGGCTTTAGACAGAACCTTAAAAGATCTACGGAGCAATAATAACCGATTTGGTGGTGCAATGATTTTATTAGCAGGAGATTTTCGTCAAACATTGCCAGTGATTCCACGATCACGCAAGCTGATGAACTCAATGCATGTCTAAAGTCCTCCAATTTGTGGAAACATGTCAAAGTACTTCATTTAAGCAAGAATATGCGTGTCGAGTTGCAAAATGACCAATCTGGAAACATATTCTCTAAACAACTCATTGACATTGGTAATGGCAAATTTCCTATAGACATGTTGACTGGCTGCATTAACTTTCCTCAAAGATTTTGTCAGTTAACTCGATCAAAAGATGAACTTATTCAGAAGGTGTTTCCAGATGTTTCTCAAAATTACAGAAACCATGATTGGTTGAGCGAACGAGCTATACTGGCTGCAAAAAACATAGATATAAATGAATTAAATTTCAAAATTCAAGAACAAATTACAGGCGAATCGAGGATATATAAATCAGTTGATTCGGCTACTAATCAAGATGATGTAGTCAACTATCCACCGGAATTTTTAAACTCGCTGGATTTGCCAGGATTGCCACATCACAATCTTCAATTAAAGGTTGGATCGGTGGTTATAATGTTGCGAAATATCAACCAACCGCGTCTTTGCAACGGTACACGGTTAGCGATAAAAAAATTACTAAACAATGTGATAGAAGCAACTATACTCAAAGGAAAGTATAAAAGAGAAGATGTTCTCATACCGCGCCCCATCCCAATGATTCGACTGATGTGCCATTTGAGTTTAAACGACTACAGTTTCCAGTGCGGCTTACTTTTGCTATGACTATAAACAAGTCCCAGGGGCAATCATTAAGTGTTTGTGGTATTAATCTAGAAAACCCATGTTTCTCACATGGTCAATTGTATGTTGCCTGTTCCCGTGTTGGAAAACCATCAGATTTGTTTGTCTATGCGCCAGGTAATCAAACAAAAAACATCGTATATCACAAAGCACTACAATGATAATAATAATAATTATGATTCACATGATTAACAATAAAGCGATTACTTACTTTTAAATCCTTATATATGTTTTATTTAATTATTTTTTAATCACAACGCCCTATCACCAGGGTGACGGTTCTGTTCAGGAGAATTTTTTAAAATACGTAGGCACAAAAACTGCCACATTACAAATCTTTTTGACAGGACGAAGTCTGTCGGGTCAGCTAGTATTATGTTAAAACTATAATATTTACAAGCAACGCCGTCCCTTACGTTATAATGGCGTTTCAATAGGAACTTGGCGAAATATTGGCTATAGAGCCAAGTTGGATCATTTTTGGTGACCAATTTGGCGACTCTGGCGATCAATTGGCGACATTGGCGACCATGGGGGCAAGTTCAGGACCCTGTGAATTCTTCTAGAAATTAGTGTAGAACCAATTTTGAGCCCTTACGATGGAAAATTGCACTAGCAATTTAATTTTGCCGAAAGAACCCAAGCCAAACAGGCACTCTAGGGATCTTTAACATGCCGCAAAATTACACGACATGGACGTTGTCGAATTTCTGCATCATGGAAATGTATCGACTTGGGCCGTACAAGGCCAGAGCCGAACCAACTACGCCACCCAGCCGGCTGACCAATATTTAAAAGCAACATTTCACCAATAGTATATTAAATTACCGCAAAGTGTACCGCTGGCTCAGAATTATATAAGGACGAAGTTTATTTGATAAATTTCCTACATATTAACCATAAACTTAAAAAAATACAAATATAGATTCATGATAAAGATTCTGTATTTATTATATTGTAATAATTGATAAATAATGACAATTACAATAATTATATTAACTTAGATACAAATAATTAAAGTTTATTATTAGTTTCTAGAAACTCTACTGGCATAATTAGGTGTTATAAAGCTTATTGGGAGTAAATTTTGAAGAATTTTGATCAGCATCTTTAAATGCGTTGATAAATACAGGTTCAATCAAAATAATGAGAATAGCTACTGCATGAATGCGGTATGCATACCCTTAAGAGTACATAAAAAAGGACAAGAGAGCCTTAATGTGTTAAATTCCAGACATTCACGTGATAAATGTAATCACGTGCTTTCAACTCAATTCAAAGCTGACAATTAGGCTTATAATTTTTTAATTGTCGGGCTAATTTTTTAAAATTTCTAATGGGACAGCAGATTGGTGTTTTACCATTGCAGACTTAGTACATTCCCTAGGAACTGGTATCTCTTTTTAGTGTGGCACCATAGAGATGGAATACCAATCACCGCAATTAATTTCGGTACAGAAGTAAAAATACATTCCTGCGTGCAGAAGAAGGGAGGAAATAGTTACGCAATTTAAAAAAAAATGCTGCTTAAGTACTACAAATTCTTTTGTTAATATTACTAAAAATGTTAACATTAAAACAATATTTGTTCTGCTACCACTTTTGTTAATTAGTCTCATGCTATCTAACTTATTGTTTTAAGGTTGCTTTCTCCAAAAGCCATTAATCGGAATTCAAATTCAAACGTGAAAACATATTTCCTGGCAGAAAAATATTTCAATGTTCATATATTTTTTTTTTGTAACATTACAGTCAGTTATCATATTTTTGCCTTAAAGTTTCAAAAAAGAAATCCACAATTAGCAAGGTTTTATTTCAGTGTACAGTAAAACCCGTTTTTGTGCAGTAGATAGGGACTGCATAAAAGCGCACAAAAAAATATATATATGGCAGTTGTAGAGACTGCCGATAGAAGTGAAAAAACTTAGAACTTTTAGTATTAAAATTTGAAATTCCTCATAATGTTTGAATTAAAATTATCAACATCAATCTGGTTTTCACATCTATTGACACTCCGAGCAACAATTACATACATGTTTATATGGTTTTTTATTATTCAAATATATTACGGGCTGTACAAGATCACGACAAAATATAAATACAATTCAATTGAAATAACAATTAATATACAATCATATTATTTATGGATAGTATTTGTATTTACTTAAATTTCAATGTACGATTCTCGTACTTGATTTTTAACATTATTTTAATTGTTTGCATCATTAATTTCAACAATACTTAGACTTTTTGTACTTTCAATTATTTCCTTTTGTTCTATAAAAGATACAATAGGCTTATGGTAACTAAAGTAAGAAAAGAAAATGTTTGATTCACACACACAAATTTATCTAAGTATCGCGTGTGTGTAAAAACCGCATCGATCTTCGTTTTATATTTTGTAGTACTGAGTTTTCGATCATTGGACATATTTAAATTGCTTCATTTTGAAATTCAATTAGAGGTAGATTTTTATCATATGCAAAGTTAATATTGAAGTCTCCATTTAAAATCATTGGTACATTATCATATATTTTTCGCCAAATTTTTTTTCGAGTATTTCAGAATCTTCTTTTGTATAAATCATCAAATTTTCGAATAAAAATTGTATCTGTCTCATAGATTTTCCAGGCGAAATATAAACGGCAACCATTAATATGTATTGACCATTCTCGGAATCGTACCAACGGGCAACGCATATTTCGCCTATATCAGAAACATTAACACCAATGTTTCTAATGAATTTCGTATGTGTGTACGTCAATATCTGAAGTAATGAAGTGTGACGTATCTTGAGTATTGTGATAAACAGCTACACCTGCTGCTGGAACTTCGGGTCTTTTATAACTTACAACAAAGTTGAAATTCGGAATATCAAGGGGTTCTTCGTTTTTCATACAAATTTCTGACAAAAGCAGAACATTTGACATGTTTTACAATAGCATCATTTTTTAGGTCAGCTGGATGCGCATGCAAACTTTGACAATTGAATGAAAATAAAGACAATCCTTTCTTGTTGGAGATGAATTCTAGAAAAGTTTTGGTGACCGTTTGTAGTGTATTGTTTTGTAACTTTTTCAATTCTAACGTTAGATCCTCTCGATGACTTGTCTATCTTTTATGATGTTTATTTGCATTAATAACCATATTTTAAACTTCAACACATTAATCTTGAATTATTATTATACTTTATAAAATTTTTAATTTCAAAATCTACACGATAAAAATATGATTGAACAACTAGAAGTCTGTTTTACCACGGTAGTAAGAAAACGTCTAAGCCACTGTGAAATACTAATCCGGATTACGTGATGCATTGCAGAGGTTAAATATTAGAGAATAAATAATACAAAATTTTCAAACGCCGGAATAAATACGAAGATTTAAAATAATATAAAAATTTCAAACACCAAAGTAAATACGAGAATTTAAAATAATTTTCTGTTATTTATGTTTTATCTTAAAACTATTAGTTTATTTATTTAGTACTCACTATTGTTCTGCACAATGATTCTTCAATTAAACGATTCAAATAATAACCACACAAAAACACTATTTCAACAATGCACAGTATATACACATTGAATTTTTCACTAAATCCATTCAATTTCACTTATAAGATATACACAGCACTATACGCCAGCTGTATACCTACAGATATACTGCTATAAGCATGTCGGTGACGCGAACGCACGAGATTTCACCCATCCAAAAAGTGTCAAGACGAACAGCACACTGCACGAGCGCCAGTGTCTGACTTTGCAGGGGGGGGGGCTAACATTCTCCAATCGTCCCTAGTACATTGATAGAAAACAATACAGTGGCACCAAAGCCATTAAAATTGATATACCACATAAAAAAATCGCACAAAAAAAACGCATAAATAAGGACCGTACAAAAACAGGTTCTACATTATATTATTTAGATTATAATACAACACACAAAATATATGTAACATATTTAACACAAAAGATGCTGCCTTTGTAATTGAGTGATCATAATCACGAACTAGGTGCTAGCATTGTTGAGTCGCGGGATCGAGTCCTGGTGCCACTGAATATCTGCCTTGTAAAAGCGCCTGAGGCACCCTAAAATCTGTTGCGGCTCTAACTTTTCACGTTGGCGAGGTGTGGAAGTTTAGAGAGTGGGATGACAGCTCAGGTGCCATCCTCAGTAATTGACAGAGGCTCAAAATTGCAGGGTTCATTGCCAATAGCCCTTGTGTGTAGTTTCATACAGTGACATTAACAAAATCAAACTAACACTAGAAAAAATAAAATGTATTCAAATGATAGATTTATTGTGACTTGAATTATTAGGAGACTTTTAAATTACAGCTAATATTATTTATTATTATTAATAATTCTTTTGTTGTTTGTTGTAGTATCACTTTACTTTTATTATTGTGGCTATGCCAACACCGGTTGTCATAGCAACGAAAAAGAATCGTTTGTTCTTACTGAGTTAAAAATGAGTCATCGCGTTTATTATAATGAGAAAGATTCTGCTTTTACCTTTGCTGTGTTAGAAGTTAAGTGATTTATTTGATAAAATTTGTTTTTTAATAGGAAGTACCAAATAAATTTCACTGAAATTATGATTATGAAAGTCTGATGCCCAATAAATTTATACACACAAATTTCATATACAGAGCATGAAATGTCATGTTTTGTATATGATAAGGAAATCAGAGTATATAATGCTAATATTGTGCAGTATTTCTCTATATACCAAATATCCTGAATATGAATCATCTTCTTGTACTTTTATGTTAAATCTGTACTATATATTTACAGCCGTGGTAGCCAAGTGGTCAAGGTATCGGATCATGGCTGGCGTGTCATGAGTTCGAGCCTATTACCACTGAAGACCCGCCGTGTAGGAGGACCGATGCCCGTTAAATCTGTCGAGATCTCAAACGTCCTCCCGTTGGTGTGGTGTGGTAGTTAGGAGAAGGGGTGCCAGCTCAGGTGTCATCCTCGTCACTTGACCATGGTTCAAAATTACGAGGTCCGTTGCCAAAAGCCCTCGTGTAGCTGAACAGTGCGACGTTAATATTCAATCAATGAATCAGTACCATATATTATCAGATCCATATTGACGCCTTTGACGTATCTTTCGCTATATCTTGAGCTCAATATTGGTTATTTCCCCAAAAATAAGACTATATTATTTATTTTTGCTCATTTTAGCCAAATTTCTATGAAAAATATTTGTGAATTTTTGTTGGTATTATCATTTAAATCCCCTTCCAAAATAAACAAATAAAATCAAAACAGATAAGTGAGTGAATGAATATTAACGTCGCACTGTTCAGCTACACGAGGGCTTTTGGCGACGGACCTCGTAATTCTGAACCATGGTCAAGTGACGAAGACGACACCTGAGCTGGAACCACCTCTCCTAACTACCACACCAACGGGAGGACATTTGAGCTCTCGACAGATTTAGTGAGTGATTTTGGGGTTTATTGGCGCGAGAGAGCCGATTTCGGCTATACTGCGCCAAACATTTGTTTTAATATCTGTGGTCTAGACGGGAAGTGAAAGAAAGAATGAATTAAATGACAAGAAAGATTGTCGAAAGTAGAGAAGGATCACTAGGGTACCCCGGGTTCGTGAAGCCCATGTTTACCAAAGACAGTAAACCCAGTGGGAAAAGGAAAAGATCACTAGGGCACCTCGGGATTGTGACACCCGTACTTACCTAAAGAAGGTGAGCCCCCTGAGGGGTCTCGACAGGTTTAACGTGCATCGCTCCCCCTACATGGTGGGTCTTTAGTGGTGCTGGACTCGAACTCATGACACGCCAGCCACGATCCAATACCTTGACCAGTAGGCTACCGCGGCCCCCAATACAGATGAGAAAGAGAACAGCCATGAAATAAAAATAAACATAGGAAGAAAACTAGTTATATTTATTGCATCTAAAATAACCAAATGAAATTTTTAAAAATTTAACAATCTTTGTGCTTTAAAAATCACACTAGACTACAAAAAAGTAAGCAAGAAATGAAAAAGGATATTTAACACAGCAGTGAAGATTCATCCTTTGGAATGCAAATAACACCACTAGAATTTGATTAAATTAGAGGAAACACAGAAAAGTCTACATTATTTTGTTCTTGTTATGAATAAAATTAATAAAATTTGTTTTAACAATTTTAATGTTAGATTGAAATAAAAAGAAATACTGCATAAATCGAAATAAATTAATCCAAACTAAGTTAGCAATCCGTAATGTTGAGCCAGTAAGTAAATATTAACGTCACCCTAGTCAGTTACACGAGCGCTTTTGGCGACGGACCTCGTATTTTGAGCGTACGGTCAAGTGACGAGAACGACTTAGCACCTCCCTCTAAACAGCAGATTTTCAGCGGCACTGGCTCAAATTCATGACACGCCGATCACGAGTGCCTTAACCTTGTTGCTAGAATACGCCAAAGCAAAACAAAAAGGCCCCAAGTAAGCCATGAAACCGTAAGTAAAAGTACTAACTCTATGATTCAATCTAAGGACCTCGAAATCAATGACTTAATCAAGGGGAAAGTTTTTTGGGTGTGTGCTAGTACAAATCTTAAAAAGGTTCGAAATACTTTACACGAAAAAAAAAACCCGCACTTATATCCTTGAAGTTCTTTCTATGTACATGAAGATTCGTATTCTCTTAAGATTAAATTAATACACGAATTTCAAAACAAACTGTAAATATTTAGTTTTAATGAGATAAAAATAATGATATTAAAAAGAGTCGAGAAAGAGCAACTACTTTCTTATAATTCACACAAAAATATTCTACAAACGAACCAATTTCTTCAAATAGGATATTATTTAAAATATTGGCATATTAGAATCAAAACGGAGAGCTCTTTTAAAAAACAACAACAAAAAAACATTAGAAAAACATTAAATCAAAGTATTCAAAGCAAAGAATTCGAACAAGACTTTCGAATAATATACTAATAATGTGAATATAATTCGTTAAAACAAGAATATGAATAAATTATTAGAACAAAAATTTGAATTAGCTCTTAATCTCTTAGAACAAGAACACGAATAAGAGTTGTTTTCGTTAAAATCTTAAAAGGGCTAACTATTGCTTATTATATACAGGGTGTCAGGGCTAAAAGTATTTAAAAGTTGTGGGTTTTTAATGCCGAACTACCCATTAGAACGGAAAAATAAATAAACAGAAAAAGCATGCCGCCAAGTTTTTATTATGATCAATAGATTTCAATATGTAATTCTTTAGTAGCACAAATGTCTAAGCGGTAACCTAGTTCTCTCTAAGTGTTTCGTAGCGTATCAGGAGTTGGACGAATTGCTTGAATGAGATAAGCTCCAGCAACTTTTCCACAGTTGTAATTTTTTGCTTATACACAACGTATTTGATTAATCCTCAAGAAAAATATTCTAATGGAGTCAAATCTGGAGACCTTGGTGGCCAGGCAATTGGGCCTCTCTCCCAATCTTACTTCCTTGAAATGTCTTATTCAAAAATGCGGTAACATCACCATGATAGTGAGGTGGAGTGTCATCCTGTTGGAACAGAAAACCTGGTGGAATTTGCGGAACAGCAAAATTTTCTAGCATATCAAGATAAACGTGTCCCGTAACTGTCTTCTCTACGAAGAAAAATGAGCCAATGATGCCATTTGTATGCATTCCTAACCACATATTGACTTTAGGAGTATCCCTTTCGTATTCACACAGTTGGTGAGGATTTTCATTTTCCCAAACACGGCAATTACGCTTATTAGCTTTTCCTAATTTGTGAAAGCAAGATTCATCACTGAAAATCCCATGTTCTAAGAAATTCGAATCCACTCCAATACGATTCATCATTTCTGGTGAATTCTAACTTCCGCAGCGATCTTTTGGTTTCAAGTGGTAAAGAAGTTGAAGCTTATATGCACGTAAACGCAGCCGTTTATGAACGATATCATGAACTGTGGACCGAGGAATCTGTAATTCGTAACTGGCTTGCCTAACAGACTTATCAGGACTCCTACAAAATGAATTACGCTCACGATCAACAGTGTCTTCTGTTACGAAAACTTTAGGATACTTGCCAGTTTGCGATTTTTGGCCAATTTGCCAAAGTTTCCGTCTCCTTCAAAATTCTTTCCCATTGGTGGATGAATTTTCATGTTATGGGATCGACATTCCATTCACTTCGAACACGTCGCTGTACACGTGACTGATTTAAAGTCCTTTAACTAAAATACGTTATTTGCTGTGGAGTCCTCATCTTTCCTATTGAAGTCAGTGTAACAAGTTTGTCGCGTGCGAATGCCGAATAATGTGCGCACGTGCGGCCGATCGCACAAGACCCAAAAATATCGGAGGGGATTCTAATTCACAGATGATGAGTTTATTACATTCTGATGGGTAGTTTTGTAATAATAAGCCATAATTTTTGGATACTTTAAGCCCAGATACCATGTACAATACATAAAAATAACCAGCGAATATACATCATAAAACAAGATTCTAGGAACTAAATTGTTTTGCCAATTACTTAATTTCTTCTTATCACACGCGAACGTATTTGGAGCAATTTTCCTTGAAAGTGACCAATTTCTACCAAGTTACCATAGCAACGGCTCCCAACAACTTTTTCCTAGTGAGCTGAAAATATAGCTCCCAATAAATCACAGCTAGTGATTGAAACGGCTTCAGCGCACTTGTCAACCTCACCCACCAACAAGAGACTTGCAGTAATTGCTGAAAAACAATCTTTTCTATGTTTCGCTCACAAAAAGTTCACCAATAGAAAAAAAAATTCTTCTGTAGGAAGTGGGTATGCAGTGACTCCTACTCCCCCAGGTCGCACACAGTAGAAGAGAGGAATGAAAGATCTGAGCGAAAAACCTGAATAAAGGCTCCTATTCGTCAGAATCGTCTAACGTTATGGCGTAGCGATGGACCGGCAGGGTGATAGTTCAAACAAACACTTATACTAAGGCCAACAGCTTGTCACCGAAGTGCAATTCAACTATCTCATGCATATACACTTTGTCTTTAAAAAATATATGCACATAAAAGACATCTAGATACTATCAGGAAACCTGATAGGAGTGTAGTCTAATAAAAGATATGAGAATGATTTAAATTTCGTCACCAATGAGACCAGGGTAAGCGTTCTATGCGCATAAGAGATGCGCAGCTGGGGGAGTTTAAAAGCATGATTGCTAGTGCCATAGAGTTATTGAAACAAATCTATCAACTTGGATGTGTGGCATTGAGACTAGAGATGTCTTGACGAAGTAACCGGCGGCGTTACGAACAATTGTCGGATTTCGAGAGGTACGTATAGTAGCCCTCAAAGAAGCAGGCTGGTCAATCTGCCCGCCATCTCGGTCGGAACCATATGGTAGTTGCTCGGTGTGTTGTCAGCAATGGATCCCAAAAGGAATAGTCTACTGTCACGGAGGGTAAGAGCGTCCCAGGAACACAAATGCACGTGATGATCGTACAATCTTAAGAACGGCCTCATCTTCACGAACAATATCACTAGAATCAGTTTGATGCCATTTACTACCTTCCGGACATCCAGTGATGTCAAGGGAAACCATTCGGAGAAGACTGGTCACAGGTATAAGGAGCCGACGACCATTAATACGCCTGTCACTGCCCACACACCTTAGACAGTTTCGATTGGATTTTTGCCGATCTCGGGCAAGCTGGAGTGTGACCAACTGGAAGCGAGGGGTCTTTAACGAGGAATCCTGATTCAGTCTCAATGCTGATGATCAACGCACACGCATGTGGATTAAGCCAAGTCCCCGGTCCGATCCAGCATTAGTTGTCGAGAGGCATACGGCGATTACACACAAGGTGTGACAGTGTGAGGAGCGGTTTGCTGGAACATACGATCGCCTCTAGTTGTTCTTCATCGTACTTTGAAGGCACGCAGTTGCGTGGGTGACATTTTAACGCCAGTTGTACTACCTATGCTATCAAATCACAAAGGTGCTATTTATCAGCAAGACAACGCTCGTCCACATACTACGCGACTCTCCCGACATTGTCTTTTAGGTTATGACATACACCTGTGGTTTTCCAGATCACCAGATCTCTCACCAATAGAGTACGTCTGGAACGTGCTTGGAATTCAATTGCAGCCATCCCGGAACACTGGTGGATTAATTGCCCAGTTGCAAAGATCAATGCGTGATCTTCTGCAGAAGGTTTAGATGACCTCATTGATTCGATGCCACGCCGTGTTTTGGCTTGTATAGCTGCCGCAGGTGGATGTACTACATACTAATTTGAAACCTTTTCATGCCATATCTTAATAATAAACAATCTGCTCTTCTGAATTTGTAATCATTTGCTTATTTTCTCATATACATGTTAAGTTTCGTGAGAGTAGCTCCTTTCTTCCTGTGGGTGCATATATATATATATTTGTAAAAGAGTGTATTTATAAAAAAATACATCAAATATTTACCAATAACATTTTTTAAAAAAATTATTTGTAAATATATTCCTCCACAACTAAGTACTTATAATAACTTTTTGACGCTTTTTGAAAAGTGATGCTACTGTTGTATACATTAACTCCCAAAAACATTTTGAAAATTCATTAAGTTCAAAATATCAAGATTCAACTCTACTGCTTTAAAAATAACAATAACAAGATTTTTTTTAAAAATCTGAACTCAAAGTTTCCAAAAGCGTTTTTGTACTCCTGATTAAGATCCTCTTCTTGACATTAAACCCTTAATTCTATGTGAACATACGAAAATCTCTAAAACAAATTATGGTATCCGACTCCCCTAGAATTGTGAATTTTGCCAAAAATTGACAAATTTTTTACTATTTAATTTTATAGATCATCTTATTAGCTTCATAAAAATACCAAGATCATTATTTTCCGTTACTAGAACAAAAACTACAAGTGTTTTAGTAAATGCAGATGTGTCATTACTTTAAGCAAGTGTTTTACTCGAAATGTGTTTTTTTTTTAATGCTCAAACGGGACCAGCGATTGCTAAAAAAGTTTTGAAAATAAATGAAATTTTTTGTGTATGTTCTGTATAATAATAGAAGTGTTTTAACCTTCACATTTATCAATTACTGTTTTATTACTAAATTTACAGTCCCTTATAATAACAGTCCCCGTTAATATAATCACTGTTTTTTTAAAGCAATTTCATATAATAACTAAGATGGAGTGCTCTAATTTTTGTAAAAATTAAAAGATCTCTTATCCTAAAGGTCATTTAAAAAATGAATAACATAGCAACACATCAGAGCTGAAAATCTGTTCATAAACTTTTGGTATAGAATTTGCCGCATTTATGTTATTTTTTATCAATTTTTACCCATTTTAGTAATAATTTCTTTTTCTCTTCTTAATTTTAGCATATTTTTCTTAAAACGTACTAAACAAATCTAAAAACCACAAAAAAATCCCCTATATACATTTATTTAAAAAATAAAAGTTGTCGCAAGTAATCGGATACCTTAACACAGATATCAATTCAATGAGCGTTATCAATTTAAGATTATTTTACCTTTTACTTATTTCAACTTATGTAATTCATGTGTGATAAAGGCTTAGAGCTAAATTGAAAAGGCTTTCACATAAATTTGAAATAGTTTTAAACTATTGATAACTAAGAACGCATTTCAGTGTGAAACATTCCTTTAGTACTTCGTGAACCCATTCGTCCCTTAGCTTTGGTGTTATTTAGATTAGAAATTCAATATTACAAACTAATCCTCGCCGTGCTAAATTTTACTAATTGCAATACATCGAGATGAATGAAACAGCGGGCACCAGCTATGATTAATTTGTTTACTACAATGTTCGGAATTTGAAAACGGATGGATAAATAAGTTTGATCTAATTTACATCTAAAACTCCGAGATCCAAGTCAAAATTTTATATTTCTACCTTTATTGTGAAAATTATACAGCAAGAAAATTATTTATTGTAATTAGTACTATTTAATGTTTTAAACATTTGCTTTAGATACTACGACGCATTCCTTTTATGAATTATAGAGGCGACAAAATGATCATTTTCATGCACGAAACAGAGCAAATTCAGTTGAATTTATTATGTGAAGTAGCACTACACTGTAAGTGAAGTAACCCCAAATGAACACATCAGCACTTATTATTCAAAACCTCCAAAGCTCTTTGTATCACTGATCTTGAAATCGAAATTAGCATCATTTAAACTTATGCTAATT
>BMAO01033038.1:0-82956 GCA_019973975.1 Trichonephila clavata
GTAGATATATACCACTAAATACCAGAACTGCGTTGGCTTAAGGACCTGAAGGAACAGCCTGGGGTTGTTTCCCATGGCTATCTGATTGCTTTTCTGGATCACAATCTCAACCAGACAGGTATCTTCCTTTCTGTCCGCATGAGGAGAATTAGCTTTTTGATCGTACTTTCAATGTTTGCTAAACCTTTGTGGTAAGCATATGTAAGAAGTCTTATTACAGAAAGAGAAAAGAATATTGTAGTATGCATAAACAAATCTTTTAGAAACACAAAAATATTGTTGCTCTAATGCTGTTGAGAGATACAGAGTAATTATATTGTCATTTGAGGATTAGAGAGAGGTGAATAATAAGATTGAATTTTTATTGTTGATAAAATGCTGAGTTGTTGTACAAACCAAAATTATTTGAGCAATTTCTGAAAAGGTCTGTCATTTGAAACCATGATAGATAAATTATTGGCAACCTTGTAAATGATTTTGAAACTATGAAAATTAACATTATAAATAGATGTACAACTTTATGAATAAATTAAGAATAAGACATAATTCAGTGTTAATTTATCCCTCTGCCCAGTTTTGACTCAAGTGGCACACGGTAGCTAGTTAAGGCAGATATCTCAACTCTGTGGTCTGCCTGCCTTCTGAGTTGTCCTGTCAAGTGCCATTGAATTTACCACTGGAGAAATTACTAATAATTATAAGGAAATTTATCAATAAATATACATAATTTTGCTTTCTGATTGTTTAATAAAATGTAGCAAGAGGTTTACGTAGATGAAAGAAATAGATAAATTATACCTACAACCAGGTGAAATGCATAAACTAAATATTTTATGGGTTCTTGATTGAAAGTTACATGGCATCAATAAAAGCTTAAAAGGAGTTATATTTTGGTCGACGATTGTCCAATGTGCGTTGTGTTTATAGGTGTATGTTCATCATCGTGCATGCTGTGGTCCTGGAAATGCCTTCAATGTATGTGGCGTCAGAAATATCTTGGCATGGCATGAGGCCTTGAGAAAAAGTTGAGTGCCCTGGTTATAGCTCAAAACATGTGTGGCGTGTTATGATTCTCAGTCCTGTCTACGAAATCACGCATGTAGGACTGACACATAAATTCCAAAATCAGTGTCATTTCAATGTGGCGGTGCGTAGTAGTTAGAAGAGGGAGGATAGAATAGTTAACAGCCTGTCATGACCATGGGTACTGGCAGGTCTCACCACACTCTCAGCTGTTTTTTTGCGACTCTAATAAACACTACTCCTTGACTCATGAGGAGGAGGAAATCATTTCACTACCATTCCAGGGCTTTGGCGACGGATGATCTCACTTTTGAACTCATGGCCAAAGACAGAGAACGACACAAACATTGCCTGCCCACAATCTCATGCCACCTAGCTACCATGGCCGCTTAAATTGATTAAAAGAACATTTCTATAGTTTTAAGAAAAGTTTCGATATAAAAACTCCATTCCAGATACTTTTGTGTCCTCTGCTACTTTTCTATTAATATTTGAGTTTCTTCTGTAGCCCACATTTTTGAAATTCCAGAAACTAATCCAGTATTTCTTACCATTAAATAGTAGTATATGAGAAATATAATTGCTCTTCAATGAGGCTCTTGAAACGTAATCTCAAGTTCGCGGTCCATCTCATAATTTTGAACCTTTGTTAGATGACGAAATCGACATATGAGTTGGCACTCTATTATTTAACATACATCAGACCATTTATACATGGGTCTTTTGATCTAGGAATCAGGATGCGTAACTCAGATTTGAGTGAAAATGAGGTATTCTCCTTCAACACTAAAAGTGCACGAAGCCTGTTAAGGACGTTGACATCGTAAATTGAACCATAACCATGACGGGTATCGACTCCTGAGCTGACAAATCGCTTTCCCACTCCCACACCACACCACAAGACGTGAGCCTCATATTTAACCTGCACGAGGGTGCTCGAGGCCAAGGGTTCTACCATCACACGCCTGACATCGAGTCAGTCGATTCTCGCGATTGACTCGATGCTTGTTTCAGGACATGCGTCTCGAATCTTGGATCACCACTTTATACCTAAAGATCCTTCCAGAAGTGATGATAAGTAAATCGCTCAAGCTCTCACGAAACGTTCACCATTAGCTGTCTCGACAAAACATGAGGCAGGTTATTGCGACGGACTTTAATTTTGAGCCTCGGCCAGTGATGAGGACGAATCCTAAGGCAGCCCTCCAAACCTACTAGCACTCAAGCCAACTGGAAGAATGTTAGTCCAACAGATTTGAATGGATAATTTTGCTCTAGGTTCACTGTAAACTCAGATTCTAGCTCGGTCATAATTTGTAACCATAACCACTCAGACGTAATCAATACAAGTTGAACTCTGCTAATGAAAACTGTTAAACATGAAATTTTTAGTTAAAATTTAGTAAGGTAAAATTTTTCCAGTACAGTCCTTAATGCTGATGGTATTTAAATACGCGTACACAAACTCCGCACATTTTAAATATACAATTTAAATTTAATACAGGTATTCTAAATGGTATTTCATCCATTGAAAAGAATGAGTAGCTCTGTACCGAGGACTCAGTGACGAAACTCGGCAATCGAAACAAGCTTTTTATTATAATAATATTTTTCTCGTGCATGTAGCCAAAATCCTTTGCACCCTAGATCGGGAAACGTTCGTCTTGACGCCAAAGCTCTGACCCTACTTGCCCTATTATAAGACATAGAAGAGATCTTGGCTAGACGGAGACGCGCAACGCTCGACGACCTTCCCACAACTTCCTTTGGTTCTGGAAAATGCCTTGCGTGGTTTTTCGCTCAAGTGTCTGCTCTAAAGCCATTCTTTTAGAAACGAAAAAGCGAGCTGAGTTGTCTTTCTTTTCCGAGAGCTATTTTTTCTCTTGTCTGCTTAATTCAAGGTGCAGCATGAGAGATCTATTGGTTTTTACCTTTGCTTGCCTTGAAACTGAATAGAGTTAATTGTTTCAGCCTCTTATACCAGTGATCAGGTATACTACTGTCGCCAAATATTTTAAATTATTAATTACTATGAGAAAAGGATAGAATACGGAAAGATCATTCGTCCCTGTTTCATCAGAAATAAACTAAGTGGTATTCTGTAGTATATTTCAAATTCTATCCTTTCTGTGATAGGATGGAGAAGCAAAAATTGATGATTGGGCTCTGTAATCCATTTATAACGGATACATTGTACATGAATTAACTGGACATGAGAGATGAAAACCAATTTCTGCCTGTAATAGATAAGGTTAACATTAAAACATCTTGAGAAGAGTCAATTAGTATCCTTTTGGATTAATTAGAGACGATTGATCTCATATGTCAAAAGTTCTCTCAAAATATTTTACTAGTTTTCACATCATATATGTGAATTCGATTTCAGCTAACAAAGAGATCAAGATTAAATGTATACGAAATGAGAGGAATTATTATTTTGACCAATTAAAGGAAATTATTAAAATCATCCAGAGAAATTTCATGAAATGATCTTTGTATTAATTACACAACTATTTTATTGTGGATCGTCGCACTACATATTATTTTATTTAACATTAAAATTACTATCACAAACTATTTTAGCAAGTAAATACAGGTAAGAAAATTTTCTAACCACTTATCTTATTAAAATGTGCCGCCAATCTTTGAAACTGTCAAAAGTGTACCCACATTGTAAGAGAATCGCTACTCTATACTCTTTATCATGTTAATACCTTTAAACTTCCTCCTCTTCAAGGTTTTTTTTTTCATGAAATTTTTCTGGGAGAGGGCTTACGATTTTATTTTTACCTTATAGTTTTTAATAAATCTTCTAGTTAGAATAATCCAGTGACCGATGATAATGATTCGACGTTTATTAAAACTCATTATGTAGAGTAATGGTGGCTGTTGAAACTGATATCGAACTCGGCCTGCATACTCAACTGAAGGGATGTGGACTACGGAAGCTGAGTGATTATGGTCTCAAGCTCCTGGATGGTGTTGATGAGTTTCAGGTTCGAAACTTAGTGCCACTTAAGACCCACCGCGTAGATGGTATGACTTAAGACTTTACTCAGACAATTAAAATTCAGTCATCAAAGGAGAGAACCATCGTTAACAGTAAACTTAACAATTTATTTATCCAATGTTATTAGGCCTGGCACCTTCAAGCTGGGAGAGCTACATTCAGAGTACAGAGTTCAGACTCATTGAAAACAAAAACAAAAGTATCTACTTACATAGCGTTCAGACGCCCTCTGGCGATAACAAAGAGAATTCGTTAGGGGATTCTTAACAGATGGGGCTGGTGCACTTTAAATCAGTCGAGGATTGAAGTCCTTCCGCTGCCGTGGTGTGGTAGTTTAGAGAGGAGGGAACCAGATCCTGCATCGTCCTCGTCGCTTGACCGACGCTCGAAATAACGATGTTCGTTGCCAAAAGCCCTCGAGTAGCTGAAAAGTGTGACGTTAATATTCACTACTCACTTACAGATGGACCTCGTAATTTTGAACCACGGTAAAGTGACGAGGACGACACCTCAGCTGTCACCCTCCCCTCCTAACTTCTACACCACTCCAAGAGGAAGTTTGAGACTTGACAGATTTAACGTGCATCGACCCGAATTCATAACATGCCGGCCATGAGTCCGTTGCCTTGACTACTAAGCTACCGCGGTCATGTCATTTGATGGGTGAGTGAGGAGTGAATAGTAACGTCGCCCTATTCAGCTATACTCGAGGGTTTTTGGCGATGGACCTCGTGATTTTGAACCATAGTCAAGTGACGGCACCCCCCCTCCTAACTACCACCCCGTACCAATGGAAGGACGTTTGAGCTCTCGACAGATTTAACGTACACGGCTGGTCATCAGTGGTACTAGGCTCAAACTGTCATCTGAGGGGACAGCGAAGTTAAGATAATGAGGTAGCCGGTTCAGATGTCATTTAATCACAATTCAGAATCAATAATTTTTTTATAAATAGCCCCTACAATTCTGTAGAATAATGTTAATTCAAAATCCAGGCGAAATGTACTTCGCTCTATAGCTGGTTTAATACATGTTAAATCTGTCGAGATTCAAATTTCATATATTGAAGTTGTTTGAAAATTTAGAAAGTGGAATGCCGACTCAGATGCCCCCCCCCCTCCTCTTCACTTGATCGAGGTTTAGAGTTGTGAGATTCACCGCCAATAACTTCAAGTGCGACGTCAACAGATAATGAATCGAACAGGCTGAATGTCTTTTTTTATTTATACTTTTTTCTATTATAATCGAACTAACGTTGAATTAGAATAGAACAACGAGTTAATAAATTCAACCTCATAATCTTGTATCAATACTAAATAGTTTGAAAATGCTTACAAACATCTCAGATCACATAAAAAATGGTGGGTGGTTTCCAAATATTTTAAAGTTAGTTTTGATCTCGCATAGTAATTCTAATTTTAATAAAAATATGTGTCATATTTTCATTCGACGATGGTGCAGTCGTAAATTTTATATTTAATTGTCTGTGCCTTAATACAATCTCTAGCGGAGCGTTAAGCAAAACGAAACTGATCATTAGCATTGTTGGTTCGCTACAACCAGATTAATAAAGTAACGGAAACGTAACTGATCAGTAGAACCGTTCGGAGTTTCATTGTACCAGATTGATATGCAGACAAATTCATGCATAAGGTCTGTTAGCTGTGTCAAGCAGACTTTTCTTTCCAAATCGGGTAGAAAGCATTCAAAAAACGATTTTTTTACTAGTTATATCAACCCCTTCTAGGTTCATTTTGTTTCTAAATTATAGATAAAAAAAATGTCAACTTTTTATGCTTATTTTTAAACATATCTATTTTTTTAAACATAATAGCACATTCGCATACAAAATTTCGAAAAAACTAATGTAAAAAATCTATTTAAATAAATGAGTTATTTACCTGTAAAGTTGGTTTTTTCTGAGGCAGAAATCATTACTTTAGAGTCAATTCACACTACCTATAAATATAAAGCTTAGAATACCTAGGTTTTATCTTGAATTACGCATTTTATTTGCATCTCTAGCATTTACATAAATGATTATGAAATTATCAATGAACATTTGATTGTGTCTGATAAATTCGCAAACACGGTATTGCACATAACCCAACGTCACAATCTGGATAGTATAGAATTTTGTTTCTCTTCTTACATTCTCTTTGAACAGCAAATAATACGCTATCTAGTTTTCTTCTATGTTGGGGGAATGTAGTCATCAAATTGCCTTCCAGACAAGCAAGAAGGTGAGGGTGGGAGGGGCTTAGTAGAAGGGTGTCCTCTTTTTGCAGAAAATTCCCCTGAGTAGAACTTTTTAATTATTCGCAACCATAAAATCACATGTGAAATTATTCGGGAAAGACCGATTGCGCAGTGTAAATTTTCGCAGTGCCCGAGCTACACTCGGGATGAGCCAGGACGGTACGTTTTGCCTGCCTGATCTCAACTTGGGAAAAACCGGGAAGTGGTTACACAAATATTTTCTGAGAAAAAATTTAACTTTTTCGGAAAGTTTCTAAATGATTTTTTTTAATGATTGACCTTGGACATTCATCTATATATCAAAAGAAAAAAATAAGAACTGAAGGAAAACTAAGTTGCTTTAAAACCCATACTGAACTTCAGAAAAGAAAGTGCCTCTTCAAAAGCAATTTAGCGGTTCTGGGTAAATTTACAAAAAAATCTATTCCCAAAAGTGATAAAAAAATGTTTCTCTTACTATTTTAGGAATTAACTCTTAACACTAAATGCAAGCGGCAAAATTCAAACAAAATTTAAGTTACATAATTTAATACGTAGAAGGAATATAATTTCACTAAAATGTAATGATGATGTGTAACGATATATATAAATACAATAGAATTGAAAAGTATTGAAAATATTACTGGTCAAGATAAATGACGTCATAAGGTCCTACAACACAGATTTAAGAGATCAAAATTTGCGACGATTAATTTTTACCTCAGATGAAACAGTAGTGTACGAATTTATTCTTATATTTCAAAGTTTACATAAATCTTAAGAAAATTAGGTTCCATTTCAGACATTGAACACATTCACATCGGATTAATCACATAAACCTTTTTAAAAAATCGAATTTTAAGCTTTAGCTGGAATTTTTGAAAACGAGATGTTTCGTTTACCGATACTAATGTGTTAATATAAAATTGACGACGTTTACTGAGGAGTGTAATGGTTTTTAACACGCTTTTATAAGTTTCACTTTCATGTAACGGAATCTTTGAACTTGATTTTTACCCACTTTAAAAGGTCTGATTAATTCGAAATTTTGTACACTTGTCGAGGACAGATGACAATACAATAACTTCATAATTTTGTTCCATTTTCCTGATCAGGACATCAGGAATAACGATATCCTGATTTGGGCGATTAATTCCATAATACCACTTCCAGATTTGGCAACTTATTGCATATACCATTTTCAGATTTGGCGACTAATTCCATGTACCATTTCAAGATTTGGCGACTAATTCCAGATTTAGTGACTAAAAGATTAAGGTGCAACCCCTAAAACGAATACACATTTTTGGTTTAGAAATACAACAAACAAAAAAGTGTTCTTTAGATGAGCAAGGGTAGGTTGGGTGCGTCAGCTATTTTTACCATAATATAAACAAATGTCCAGTTTTTCTGAAAATGGAAATAAAAAAATGACTCATGCATGAGATAAAAATAATTTATGTTCTAACTGTTAAATATTCTTTATTTTTACAAAGCAATACGTTTAGAAGTGATGATACGAATTAATATTATAGCAATACATTTAAAAGGTGATAATACGATTGACACTTAATATATATATTTCTTCTTAAAACACTTTGATTTGACCTGCATCTACAGAGACGGAATTTTTGAAATATAACGATACGGGACTGATCCGAGACCCCGTAAACGGAGTGAATAAATACCTTTCAGACCCATTAATTAATATCCATTGAAGAGCAAGACTAATTCCAACTACATAATTCACCTTCCCCGGCTCCTAATATCAAACTCAAGAATAAATTCACCAATGAGTAAATAATAGTTTGAAAAACTAAAAAAAAAACACGCTTTTAATATAGATCGAACTAAGAAATGAAAAATAAATTATAGTTTTAAAAAAACTAAAAAAAAAAACACGCTTTTATAGTGAATCGAACTAAAAAGTAAAAAAAAAAAAATTCTTAATATAAGAATAAAATGATGAACGAGAAAATGAATGTCATTGGGGTAAAAGCGTGGGGTGCTTTGTACTACTTTTTTACTCTAACTTCAGCATTTCGGAATA
Organism: Trichonephila clavata; assembly: GCA_019973975.1. Lineage (NCBI taxonomy): Eukaryota > Metazoa > Arthropoda > Arachnida > Araneae > Nephilidae > Trichonephila > Trichonephila clavata. The sequence continues at coordinate 8,322 of BMAO01033038.1, forward strand.
GAACTAGTAAGAAATTATAACAATTAATATAGAGCATCCCACGCTTTTACTCCAATGACGTTCATTTTCTCGTTAATCATTTTATTCTTATATTAAGAATTTTTTTTTTACTTTTTAGTTCGATTCACTATAAAAGCGTGTTTTTTAGTTTTTTAAATTTTTAATCAAATGCGTTAGTTTAAATTGCCTGATATACGCAAAAGTGCGTTATTTATCTTGTGTGATATTTTGAAAGTTTGTAATTGTTATTTTAAAAGAATCACAGAAAATATAAATCATCCTTTCATACTTATGTTAAAAATCATTATAATCAACCAACAACTTATAATTTTCCATTGCGCAACAATTCCTTTTGGTCAATTTTCATCTCCAGTGTTATTGAACAATACAAATATATGAAAATAAATAGCCATGGGGTGTTTCGCAAGAGTAATCAGAGAAGGATAAAAAAGTTGCACTTAATACTCACCGCTCTCTCGCAAACTGTAAAAAATAAAGGCAGTTCTAACTGCGTCAAACAGGATCCAACTGCGTCAGTTTGATTTAAACTTTTGTGATACGCTTTAAACAATTTCAAGGTTAAAAAAATCAGGAAATTAATTATAATATAAATAATACCCTTCGTTTCCTGATAAATATTTACTAACAACAAAAACGTGTTTTGAAAAATTTTCCGGAATTATTTTTTATAATTTACCGATAGTCATACACCGGTCTCTGAATGCGACGTATTTTTAACACACTTTAGTCAGCTTCACTTGTTTGTAACAGAATCTTTGAACTTGATTTCTACCCACTTTAAAAGATCATATTAATTCGAAATTTTGCACACATGGCAAGAACCGATGACAATACAATAATTTCATAATTTTGTTCCATTGTCCTGATCAGGATCGTCAGGATTAGCGATTTCCCATTTCCAGATTTGGCGACTAATTCCAGCTCCCATTTCCGGATTTGGCGACTAAAAGATTGAGTTACAACACTAAGGTGAAAACGCTCACGGTTAATACAAATACAACAAAAAAAAAAAAAAGATTAATTCATCAATGAATAAATGACAGTTTCAAAAACTAAAAAAAGCACGCTTTTATTGTAGGTCGAACAAAAATGTAACAAATAATTCTCAATATAAGAATAAAATGATTAACGAGAAATCTAATGTCATTGTGATAAAAGCGTGGGATGCTCGATATCAATTTCTATAATTTCTTACTTGTTCTATTCCGAAAAGCAGGTGTAGTGTAAAAATGTAGTATAAAGCACCCCCACGCTTTTACCACAATAACATTAATATTTTCTTTTTATTTTTATCTTATATTAAGAAATATTTTTTTTACTTTTTAGTTCAATTAACTATAAAAGCGTGTTTTTTTAAACTTTAATTTATTGGGGTTAACGGTGTGCGTGAGAGTTACATTAACGTCGCACCAGCAACACGAGGAATATTGGCGACGGACCTCGTAATTTTGAATCCATTCAAGTGACCAGGATGACATTCTTGAGCTGGTACTCCCTCTCTGAACGTCCACACCAATGGAAGGACTTTGAGCTCAACAGATTTAACTTGCATAAGCTCCCTCTACACGGCACCAGAACTCAGACCTACGACATGGCGGTCATGAGTTCGTGACCATAACCACTAATCTACAGCAGCCATCTTAAGAAGAGAAAATTTTGCGTTAATATTGGTGCAGTTTCTGCGAACGAATTCGTGATAGATATTGTGCACGTGCACATTTTAATATTTGTATATAGTTTTATTTCCACAGTTTCATTCTCCACCCCCATGTGATCTTGTGGCCGTTTTAGCCTAATGTTCATAATCACAGACTCGTGGCTGGCTTGTCGTGAGTTTGAACCCTAATTCACTAGAGACCCACCGTGTAGAGAGGAGAATGAGTGAATGAGTGAATATTAACATCGCACTATTCAGCTACTCGAGGACTTTTGGCACCGGACCTCGTAATTTTGAACCATGGTCAAGTGACAAGGATGACACCTGAGCTGGCAGCCCCCTCTCCTAACTTGCACACCTACGGGAGAATGTTTGAGCATCGACATATTTAACGTGTACATTTCATCTTTCATCAGTTGGCTTTGGAATTCAGTGCCGAGTGCATCGCAATGTGAACAAGCATCAGTGAGTTTAGTTCACTTTTTTTTTCTCTATTGTAGAAGAATTTTTTTACAAGTTCAATAGCAGAGACCTCAGGGTAAAGCAAACTGCTATTTCGCTTAAAATGAAGATGGACCTGCTTAAGGCTGTTGATCAAAAACAGAAAACAAATACGGAAATCTGTTAAGATTTTTGTGCTGTTAAATTTTGTATCAAATTTCACTGTGAATGTTTTTATTTCGTTGCTTTTTCTTAAACACGAGTATATATATTTATCTATAGAATAAAATGTACTCTAAAAACTTAATTTTGTTGAATTTGTATTTTTTCCCCGCAATATCCTTTAACACGACAAAATATTTCAGTGTCCTCAACTTTGTGTTAAACGAGTTTCATTGAACATAGGTTATAAGCAAAATAATTGCAAAAATCATTAAATCAAAGATTTTTTTTTATAGATCGCACCATATCCCCTTAAGAATTCAAAAGTAGTACATTGTGGTCTCAATTCTCCAAAAAGCATCAACTGTTTGTAGTAGTATAAGTGCTTGCATTATTATATACATGTTTTTTCCCCTTTACTTCTCCCCACTCTTGCGCTTAGAACAACACGTTATCTGCTGGAAAAATTTCGCTATGCAATCCACCCACTGGAAAAGGCACCTACGCGAGATAGTATGGACCAGAACATTAACTCCAGAATACATAAACTAGACCAGCAGAACAGGTTACGCAAGCCCACTGCCAACTTTTTAAATTAGCGTCTAATAATAATGGGCTCACAATTTGCAATTAGTCATCTTAAGTGAAGTAAGTTTACGGCAACATTAAGTACTTTTGGGGAGATTTTTACGTTTTATTTTTTTCTCTATCTATGATCAAACAGTGAAGGTCTCTGTTCTTAATGACTTTTCTCTGTCTCTCTTCTGGCCTTCAATTATGGATTAGGAACATGCTTGCATAAACTCTTCAATCAAGATTAGGAGATTGATAAAAATAAAAAGAGTTGGAGCAAAGGTGTTTGCTCACAATATGGGTTATGTTGGAAAACCTGACAGATGACAATATTTATGTAAAAATCAGAATTTTTTATTGGGAGCCGAAAAGAAAATTTTTTTTCCTTCTAAACAAAAATTAAACTCGCTTGCCAAAACTTTTTAATTTAAAAATTCTGTTCTAGTATTTGCATAAATTAGTAAGATAACAGCGCATATATATTTTTCTGCAAAATTTAAAAACATTCAATAAATAATATTTCACTTAAGGTATCCAACTGCTTGCGACAACTTATTTTTCAAAAAATTGGAGTTATGGGGATTTTTTGTGGTTTTTAGATTTGCTTAGAACATTTTAAGAAAAATATGTTAAAATTAAGAAGATAAAAAGAAATTATTATTGCTATAATGTGCGTGTGTGTGGGGGGGGGGGGAGATTTTAAAAATTTACAAAAAAAAAAATGACATAAACGGGGGGGGGGGGGCTATTCTGTACCAAAATTTTTTGAACAAGTTTTCAATTTTTTAATTCTGATGTGTTGCCATGTTATTCATTTTTGAAAAGACTTTCAGTATAAAAGATATTTTTATTTTTACAAAAATTAGAGCACTTTATCGTAGTTATTATACGAAATTGCTTAAAACAACAGAGCTATATTAACATAAGGTACTGTAAATTTTGTAATAAAGCAGTGATTAATAAATCTGAAGGTTATATAAAACACTTTGTGAAGGATCTATACGTGGTTCTACTAATCCCTTCATGACACTTTTAGAAAAATATTTATTTCAACCAGCTTTCACCGAGTAAGAAAGCGTGATTATGCAAATGAAGTATATTATATAAATTCTGTATTCGTGAGTTTGTGGAGTTGGCAAGTTGGAGTTAGCAAAGAGTTAGCAAGGAGTCGGCAAGTGAGTTGGCGAGTTAGTTTGTTAGTTGAAGAGTGAAGGACCGTGGAATTATTAAGAGATTTTGGAGTTTGTTCATGAAAAGGATTATTGAGAGTGGATCCGACGACATTGATTAAATCCAGATAAAGATCTCCTGCAAAGATTCAAGTGTATGATCAACTTCAGAAAAGTACAGGCATCGTGATCCTTATTTTAGATGGAAGTTAGCTTATAAGTGTGCGACGTAGTTTATATTGAGCGTGTTTAAGCTATCGTGGAATCAGTTGAGGGTCCGTTGTACTGTCCCCGTGTTATTGAATCTCCCCTACGCGCTCAAATATCTGTTCAATTATCTTAATTAGATTGTTATTGTGTCTGATTGATATCTTGGTAACAATAAAATAGTTAGTGTGAAATCATGTCTGTTGATTATTCAGTTTCTCCCACACACCTAGCCGGGTCTGCGGGTAGACAAGGGGTTTCAGATGGAAGCAGGAGCCGACCGGCATTACAACTTCTACTATTAAACGGAACATACACCAAAAATTTCAGTTAATTATTTTCAAAACTTTTTGAGCAACCGCAGTCCCCGTTTGAGCATTTTAAAAAAAACCACACATTTCGAGTAAAACGCGTTTTAAAGTATGACATCTTGCTAAAAGTAATGTCATCTGCTTTTACTAAAACATTTATAGGTTTTGTTCTAGTGAATGGAAAATAATAAACATGGTATTTTTATAAAGCTAATGAAATATGGCCTATAAGATAAGATCATAAAAAAATTTTTGACAATTTTTGGCAAAATTCACAATTTTAGGGTAGTTGTGAATACCTTAAAAATATAAAATTCGACTTTAAAGTGTAAAAGGTGACATAAAATATTTTAAAAGCACTAAGAAATTATTTATTCAACCAAGATTAAACAACATAAAATATATGTGCCGCTCTTTACACACTCAAACACATAGCGCAGCAAGAATATAATATTTTTATTTGATTTTTAATTTACGTCGCACTCTGAAGCAACACGAGGACTATTGGCGATGGACCTCGTAATTCTGAACCATGGTCAAGTGACGAGGACGACATCTGAACTTCGCAAACATCCATGGCTATGATAGCCTAATGGTTATGGTCACCTGTCATAAGTTAGAGCTTTAGAACTACTGAAGACCCACCTCGAAGAGGGTCTGATATACATTTTATCTGTCGAGGCTTAGTCCTCTCATTGGTGTAGTATAGAATTTCGGAGAGAAGGGTATGGTCCTCGTCACTTTATTGCCCCCCCCCTCCGATTGTAGATCACTTGTCGGATTTTTCCTAAGCTGCTACAGTCCTCTTCCAATCTGCTTCTCTATTATTTCTAGTTTTCCGAACGGCAGTTATTGGTTGATTGATAGCGTATAAGGACCAACGACTCACTTCTAAAGATTAATGACTAACCCAAACACACCCCTTTCCAGGGTTTAAATAGCACTTACATTAGCATAAAATTAATTTATCTCTACAGAAGACAGTTTTAAACTCAAATCACAGAAAAAGAAGAATTTCCCCAAGAAGATTAGTAAAAGACCCGCGGATAGAACTCGTCACAACTTGACCATGGTTCAAAATTTCGAGGTCCGTCACCCAAACCCCTCGTGTAGCCAGTGGCGTAACGTACACCCCCGCATTGCGGGAGGCCCAGGTGTTCTAGGGGCCCAAAACCTGACTAACACCAAGTACGTATTTGGGCTTGAGGCCCAAAACCTGACATTACTGAAGGCTAGTATTCTCCGTTACGCCACTGCGTGTAGCTGAATAGGACGAAGTTAATATTCACTCACTCAATCACTCAGCATAAAAATCCAAAACTAAAACACTCAAAGCTTTTCATTCTACTTGAAGAACAATCAACATGCATAACTCTAACATACCATAAATCAAAACGAACATTCTACGATTTTGTCCAAAGTGACAGCAGCTCTTTTAAAATTCAAATGAAATCCGAGAAAAGGTCCTCAAGTAAACAATGTCTTGAAAAACTGATCATTATTATTCGGCTTAAAAGTCATGATTCTCATGACAAAAATACCTGTCCAATAAAATTTGTTGAGGCATTGTAAAACCCTCCTGTCTTCGACACTTCCGTTGATGGGGAAAAATTCAGTTCGTAACTACGTCTGAACACGAGAAACGCAACTAAATAAAGTTTTCGTCCTTGGGTCAAGTTTCTGCAAACTATTGTTCCCGGTGACTCTAGAACAAAAGCAATTTGTCATTTCATCTTTGTTAAGCAATTGTTGATTTTAGTGAAGTAAATTCTTTCTCTCCCTTTTTTCCCCGTTTAAACCTTTATTTCTATTTACCTATATGACAATTCTATAAATCTAAGATTCTGAGCAAAATTATTTTCTTGTGATGTCGTGTTTACAGATATTTTGAATTCAGATATACATGAATGAATGAGTGAGTGAATATTAACGTCGCACTGTTCAGCTAACGTGGGCTTTTAGTGACGGACATGGCAATTTTTAACCATGCTCAAGTGACGAGGACGACACCTGAGTTGGCACCCTCTCTCCTAACTACCACACCAACTGGATGACGTTTGAGCTCTCGACAGATTTAACGTACATCGCCCCTACACGGCAGGTCTTTAGTGGTGATGGGCTCGAACTCATGACATGCCAGACACGTTCCGATAACTTGACCACTAGGCTACCCCTCCCCCAGATATACATGAAAGTTGTGCTGTTTATCAGTGGCGTAACGGAGAATGTTAGGGCTCCTGCAAAGTCAGGAGGCCGCGGTGGCCGAGTGGTCTAGGCATCGATCATGGCTAGCTGTCATGAGTTCGATCCAGTACACTAAAGATCCGAGTAGGGAGCGATGCACGTTAAATCTGTCGAGAGTCAAACGTCCTCCCTTGGTGTGGGTGGTAGTAGGAGAGGGGGTGCCAGCTCAGGTGTCGTCCGTGTCACTTGATCATGGTTCAAAATTACGCGGATCGTCGCCAAAAGCCCTCGTGTTGCTAATCAGTGCGACGTTAATATTGTCTCACTCACTCACCCTGCAAAGTCAGATTTTGGGGCCCAGCCGGATCTTACAAATGATTCTAAAACCATAACATAATATAGGCTTTTGGCCCCGTAGAGTCCTCTCCCCCCCCCGCGACGTGAGGGTTGCGAGGGTGAACGTTACGCCACTGATGTTTATATGTACAAAAGGGTGATGCGCGTGCACAGGAGTTTTCAAATTATTCTCTGTAAAAATTGTTTTTGCGATATTGTATTTAAAGAGTGTGGGGAGAAATTCCCCATCACAGCTGGGCGGAGGGCGTTAAAAAATGAATAATCCGAGATGTTCGAGGGATATTTGTGTTCTTTCATGAGGATTTATTGCTTTAGTAGACAAAGGTGACATACCATCAAGATGCTACCCTAGTTTTCGACGATTCTTCTTGTTTTTTCAACTCCCTTTTTCTTTCTGTTTGCATTTTCAGTGTGTGGGCGTTTATTAAAGTCGCTCTATAGAGCAACACTGGGTTTATTGGCGATGGACCCCGTAATATTGAACCGTAGTCAACCGACCCAAATGGCATCTGAATTAGCACGCCCCCCCCCCTCCGAACTTTAACACCACGCAATGGGAGGACTTTGAGCCTCGGCAGATTTAACTGGTTGCATTTCCAGAGATTTGCCTAGAACACAAACTTTCCCGAAAATTACCAATTGTAAAAGGTAGCTTTGTCGATTGTACCAATGAAATCTACTAACCAACCTACTCTCAAATGCTTTGATATTTTTTAAATGTGAAGCTTTATTTTTTTAAAGTTTTGTTTTTATCATAAATAGCAATTTGAGATGATATATAATCATTATTCATTTTCTTCCATCTCCTGATAAACTTGTATTTTAAAACAGTAGCATGAAAACAAAACCCGAAATTCTATTAATCTAAAAATAAGATACCGTCGATTAAGGTAAAATTGGTAAGTAAGGTAAAATTGTTCCATCGATCAAATTCACTACAACAAAAAATGTCGCCAAAAGGTGTCATCTTCTTATTATTATTGTGTTTGAACATACTTTGGTACGGTTTTCCACCATTGGTTGCATATCGTAGCATTTGGCGACGTTTTTTGATATGACAAAATTGGTCGATGGTATAATACATAAGTACCAAAAATAAAAATACTTCCAAATTTTTTTTTCAAATTAAATCATTTGATATTTATTATAAAACATTCAAATATGATAAGCAGATTAATAAAATGAATATAAAAATGAGAGATATACAACACAATAACTTTAAGTCGTCGTTTGTCTTGACTGATTTCTTGTTTTTCTTTATGTGGTTCAGTATTCGAAATATGGTGCAAATAAGTAATTTAGAATAAACTAAACTTTTTTATTAAACCTAGGACGTAACAAGCAAGAACACACACATATTCACACGCAAGAACATGGAAAAAAAGAATATTTTCAATCAAAAATCTCTAATTAAATCAATTAGTAAAAAAAAAAAGCTACATCTTTTTCTATTACGTGTTAAAAACATATATCAATTCGAATTCTAACAGTGAAGTCAAGAATTCTCACATCGAGATTCATGACAAAAAATTTTCCAACTCTTTGCAACAAAACTTATAATATCAAACGGTTAAATATCAGTAAATGAAATAAACAATTAGAAAAATTAAAGTTATCTAATTTATTCAATCAAAGTAGGAAAAGAGAATGAAAAAGAAAAAGAGAATGATTTCCGAAGTTAATAGATATATAAAAAATAATTTCAAAGAATATGTTTCTGTTTAAAAATTTCGATTTGTATTTAAATCTAAATCAAAACTGGATAGTTTCGATTTTATATATAGCAACCCCGAGCCCAGATAGCGTGTAAAGAGCCATAGTAGGCTGTTAAATAGTGCGAATATTTCACAAAAATATGCTTATGATATATATATTCGACCGTTAACAGCTACATGTGTTCAACAATAAATAAAAGAAAGGAAATTTGAAAGTAAGATAAAAAATGTATTAACAAACTTACAATTAATATCATGGAGTCTTAAAAATGAATTTAAAATTTGCTATTAAATGAGCTTATGTCTACATTTAAAATCCCTTTATGAAATTAGATGTTTACACTTGCGAAGAATACTCGTAAACACAGCAAGAATATTAAACCTATGTATAAAACATATAAAATTTATCAAGTGTATGACCATTTTACTACAGCAATCGTGCTTTCGAAATATTTTTTAATGGCTTTCAAAGAAACTTTTGTTCGGAAATGAAAAAGTGAAATTGTCTGAATTGTAATAAAATTGCAAAATATCTTTTAAATACTTAATGTATATAGGATTTTTCTTGTTGCGTTAAACTGCACAGTTCAGATTCACTATAAATTAGACCCAAATAACATTATGTAGGGTATCTGAAAAGATATGGCTACACCCGGGTTGGGCATTACGTCGATCGCGATCGACCGGTGGACTGCCAAGACAATTTGGAGTGACCGCCTGAAGATTAGAGTAGTTACGTTACGAATTGTATACGGAAATGTTCAAGATTGGCTGAGAGTACGCAGACTATAAGTCTTCTACTGACAATAAATTCGAGAATTAACTTTAGATTAAAATGTTTTATTTCTCAATATATTTTGTATTGTTTGATAATTAATGTGCATCATTAGATATTATATTTGTGGCAATAATTATTATGCTTGTATCTTGCGTTTTGCTTTAAACGCGGTTTCAAAAAAGTGAGTTTTTCATTTTATTTACGTAGGTAAGTACGTATTCTGTATTTCTTTTATTAAGTTATAATAAATATTGATGACTTTTTCCTTGCCTCACTGCACCTACGACCCTGGGCAGTGGGCGCACTCGTGAATTTTTCAAAAAAGGGGCGGTGGTCGATGGTCGAATGTCTACCAATCTCATATTCTACCCCAATACACTGCGAAATATATATATATATATATATATATTCATTTTGTAGATTGTCGGGAACAAAGAACAGTAAGAAATAAATTATTGAATAAATAATTAGCATTAAATAATAAAAAAATTTTAATAACATGTACTTAATTAAATTTTACGTACTATATTCACGGGATTATAATCGATCGAAAAAAATCATGGGCTATGGAGGAGGGCCCAGACCCGAGGTCCCCCCTTTTGTGTGGGCTAATCATACTGGGTGGACCACCACACCTTAAAAAATTTAGAAGTAGCCCGTACCCTGGAAAAGTCTGCCCACCCCTGGGCTACACTCTTTCAAAAATGAATTAAAAATAATGATTTTCACTTACGGTTTTTTTTTTATATTCCATATAAAAAAATTTAAAATTTCGGTTTAATGAATGCAAACTAGGCGGTGCAATGTCCATGTTTTGCAGCATTTTCATTTCAAAATGGCCTCACCATAAGAACAAAAACACGTTGTAGTATCGAATTTAAATCTGTAGCACATGTGCAACGTAAATGAGACACCACATTAGACTTTGGAAGTGAGAAATAATTCCCCGGCAACGGATAGAAATAAGAAGTCCAATACCGTAGCCACTTAGATTTCTAGGCATAACACCTTTGGACTTCTTCTTATGGACGTACATATGTGAAAAACTTTGTTTTTCAATCTCCAACTTGTGGCACGGATGATCGGTTATTCAGAATGGTGATCCTGCAATACTTCATACAACGTGGTTAGAAATCTCGAATAGACCTGACGTTTTCAGCGCAACTATTAGTGCACACGTTGAAATCATACAATAAAAGATTGTAAAAAACTGTAGTATTTTCTTTATATAAACGAAACAAAAAAACAAAAAAAACAAAAAAAAAAGTTAATATATATCTTCCCTTTTTTATTTTTAACTAATATTTAAAAGTGTAGCCATTCTTTTCGGACACCTTATATATCTCTCTACCTAAGACCATAACAAATCTTGGTTTGCCACAATTCTCATAAGTATGAAATTTTTAAATACATCAGATCATAGACCTTGGGGGTTGAGGAGTACTAGAGAAGAGGGGACCCTTATAATAATACCCTTATAACTAAAATGAATTATCATATTCTTGCTTTGTCATGAACTTATTAGATGTTCATCATTTGTTATATGTATATTGAGCTTTATCTTCTACAGAAATGAGTGCAATCTTTGCATTTGACGTTTTAAAATGACATAAAGCAAACAAAACAATCAAATTTACGATATATATGTGGAGGTGTATATTATGTATACAGATGGCTTTTTAGTGGTGTGTAGGGCATTATTTGATGTGTCCAGGGTTTTAAATTAAAATACAAAAAAGCTGATTAATACAAAATACTTTTAATTAGTTTCAGATATATTAAAAATATTTTTAGCAAATGGAATATAATAATATTAATAACATTTTAGGATTGTGACGGGGTGCTTACGCGTTTCACTAACCTTCTCTCGAGTCTTTAAATATTTTATTTATTTCAACCAATCTCCGCCGAGAGCCAAAAGTGTGACTTATGCAAACGAGATAATTTCGGGTTTAGCGAGTTCGAAAAAGATATAAAAGGGAGAAATGAAATGAAGAGAACGAGGTTGATTAGGAGGGTGATTTTGAGAGAGTAGTTTATCTAGTGGAAATATATTCGTCGGGAGAAGACTATTGAAAAGTATTCATTAATACGGTTCGGGACGGAACTGAAAAATAGCTAAGATTGAAGCCGCTCCTTAAAGCAATCCAGAATTAGAGAAACCTGCCTTAAGAAAAGGGTATCAGGTCAGTTATTTTCATAAATTAAATATAAATGTTTAGCTTGATTGTATGCGTCGTCCTCCGTGAATTCAGTTAGGATTCCGTCGTTCATAATCAAATTCTTCTCGCACTCCACTGTACTTTGTTGATCTTAAAGTTTGAATAGTATTTGTGTAATCTCTCAAATAAGAAAGGTCAATAAATAAGATTGATTTATTAATTTAGTTGTAATTAATTATGGAACCAACATATTCAGATTTAGATAATACGCGAAGGGGAGTTAATAATCATAGGGGTAGCGTTAGGCTACGACAGGATATTTCACTCTTATATTATATAGACCCCACCCAGAGTTATCACTGCGTTCATCTCGACCACACCGACTAAACTATTTCGTCTTTTCTCGCTTCTTTCTCTCTCTTTAATATGTTCCCTTACAAAAAACAAAGTCTGTGTATGCAAGTGGGGCAGTGGCATAACTTACACCTCCGCATCTTGGAGGCCCAAAGCCTGACTGTCGTGAAGTAAAATTCAACTCCTCTTTGTAAAATCCAACTTGGGTGCCTAAACTTAACTTTGCAGGGGAGCCCAAATGTTCTCCGTTACGCCACTGAAGGGGAGCGTACATATGTTAGCTTGTATCACCAACTATTGGAGAGGATGTAATCACATTGATTGTAATATTATATTTATTTGAAAAATGCTATAATGTGAGAATTATTTATTTTTTGCAACAAAAAATTTCGAATCAAGCTTTTTTCCCCCCGTCAAATGTTCTGGTGTTCACGTACTTGGTACTTTCTAATAGCATTAAATTTTTCCTAAAAGTTTCTAAATTCTATAAAAACTAATTGGGAGATTGAAGAATTTATTTTTTAAAGCTTCACCTGTGTAAAGAACTGGTATATTCCAGCTTGTAGAAAATATTTTTCTGTCTTGAGTATTTGCCTAAGACAGTTTCCTATTTTAAAAAACGTTGCGTGATGAAACGCATTTGCGAATGACGAATAACGTTGAGTAGGCTGAAAAAGAAAAAAAAATCCAATATTTTTTCATCTGTTCGTCATTCGTCATGCTTACTTTTCCCATCGACATTTACCTTCGCTTAGTGATCAATCTTCCACGGTGATTCGCTGAATTTTAGGATGTTAAGAAGTCGTTGAAAAAATACGAAAGGGAATGAATGTGAACTTAGTAATGTTCCTTTTTTTTTTTTTTGAATAAGTGGTGAATAAAACTGTCGGTTTATGACAAATAACACATACTTTTCTTTTTTAAAAAATGGGGGGGGGGGGTAAAAAACTTAGAAAAATAAAATATTAACAATTTTTTTAAAATAGCTCCTGTATTTATTTTTATATATTCGTTTATTTCTGCATGCAATTTTTTGCTTAGCATTTTAGTTTTGTTTACACAATTATCTTTTATTTCGAGTGAGAGATATTAGTACTAAAAAGCAGCATGAAGGCTGTTGGGGACTGATGTCGGGATTTTTAACCGTGGTGAGGGCGACTTCTGAGCTGGCACACCCACTTCTAACTACCACATCACGTCAATGGGAGGATTTTGAAGACAGATTTAACACGCATCAATCCCCATAACACGGTGGGTATTCAGTGATTCCAGGACTCGAACCCATGACATTCCGGCCACGAGTTCGTGACCATAACCACAAGGCTACCGTGGACACATCTCTAATTTTGAAGTAATTTTGCAAGAGTGCCTCCAAAGAGTGACTTATTCTGGGGTTTCCGCAAGGTTTTGGGCAGCTGTAGCCTCTCTAGTGGTTATATCCCCAAACTTGTAGCCGGCGTGTCAAGAGTTCTAACCCTGATGCTATTGAAGAATCCGTCGAGGCTCAAAGTATTCTCATTGGTGTAGTATGATAGTTTGGAAAGAAGGTGTAGTAGATTGCTTGAAAAGAGGTGTAGTAGATTGTTTGGAGAGGGGGTGCAAACTCAAGTATCGTCCTCATTACTTGGCCAAGGTTCAAAATTACGAGGTCTGTCGCCAATAGCCCTCGTGTTGTCTTAGAGTATGACGGTAATAAAACACCTCTCACTTCGTAAGGTTTTGATTGGAATCCGATGTGCGAGTAGGCTTAGCGACCATTACACAAACAAGCATCAAATGCAACTATATTTGCTTATCAGCTAACCCAAGTTACAAAGGAAAAATGAACTGTGATTCTAAAATTTAAGTAATTAAACCTTTACTTATTTGATACTAGAAGAACGGATGCAAGATCCTCGTTTGATTCTACTAAAGTGGACATTGAAAAAGCTCAAAATGATTATTCCAGCTAGCCCCGTTTCCGACCATATACCATAAAATCTAGCGAATAACGCTCACCTATACTTTCAAGCTGCATTTATTATTATTATTATGTATAATCACTGTATAACGCACACCTCCTTTTTACGATAATACCTTAACCATACATTTGCAATGCTCTTATATTTTGAAGTCATTTATTCGAGATATTATTCCAGATTTTTGAAAAGATAGTTTACTTCTAGAAATCTCACCCTTTAAGATCATAAGGTATGTTATTTCTTTTCAGTAAACAGTATTTCGATTTATGTGAGAAGACTTAATTTGTTTTATGCTCTCTCATCTCTCTTTTCATTTACAAAGATCTCATTTTTATACTGGAGCATAATGCGCACTCGTAAATTTCACTCTTAATTTTTGTGTTAAAAGTGCTCGTTATACTCTGGGCTTTACGGTAAGTGATGGAATTTATCCTTTTAGACAAAAGAACAACTATTCAGTGATCATGAGTGAGACTAATCCTAATTAAGGTAGGTTGTGGAAAATTATTCACGCAGAGCTGCGCACGTTAAATTATCCACGTTTACTGACTCTTTTTCAAAAGCAAACACGAAGAGAACTATCAGGGGAGATCTTGAATCTTTTGAACAAGACGAAGAAAAGTTTCTAGGTCGTTGGTGACTTGGATGAAAATCTTGGATCTATCAATGAGATCCAGGGATCAAACAGATGGACAAGAAATAGAATATCAGCGGCTTTCCTCCCCTCCTCTAAATATGAAGAAGTTTGCTGGGAAGGCCATGCAATCTGTTTCTTGGAACCCTCGTGATTTCATCTTAACACACTCTCTATACTCTCTCCCTCTCTATCCTCTTTCTACTCTCACCCTTTCTACTCTTTCTGTCTCTTCTCTCTACTCTTTCTTTCTCTACTCTCTCCCACTCTACTATTTCTCTCTCTACTCTCTCCATCTCTTCTCTATTCTCTCTACTCTTTTTTTCTCTACTCTCCCTCTCTACTGTTTCTCTATCTACTCTTTCTCTACTCTCTCCATCTCTTCTCTCTCCCTCTTTACTATCTACCTCTTTACTCTCTCTATCTTTCCTCTCTCTCTACTTTTCTCTCTCTCTCTACTTTTTTCTCTCTCTCTCTACTCTTTCTCTCTCTTTTCTCTCTCTACACTCTTTCTCTACTCTCTCCCTCTCTACTCTTTCTCTTACTACTCTCTCACTCTCTCTTTCTACTATTTTTCTCTATATATATTTATACTATCTCTCTGTACTTTCTCACACAACTATCTCTCTCTCTTTACTGTCTATCTACTCTCTCTCATTTCTCTTTTCTCTCTTTACTCTTTCTTATTTCTCTCTTTACTCTCTCATATTTCTCTTTTCCCTCTTTACTCTTTCTACTTTCTGTTTTCTCTATATGTCTTTCCCCTCTCTCTCTTTACTCTCTCTCTACTCTCTCTTTGTATTTTCTCTCACTACTCTTTCTCTCTTTATATTCTATATCAACTCTTTCTCTCTTTACTTTCTATCTACTCTTTCTCTCTTTACTTTCTCTATCTACTCTCTCTCTATACTCTGTTTACTTTGTCTCTCTCTCTATATATATACTCTATGTTTGCTTTGTCTCTCTCTCTTTCTCTACTACTACCTTAAGAAGATAATATAATTATATTACCACTAGAGTTTATAACAGTACATTTCTAAACAAATTGTGTAATGTTCTGGTCAAAAACCGAGAAACGACCAGTATGATCTCCAAAGGCATTCATTCGATTTGCCAACAATGTACTTATTTTCCACTTTCGAGATCTGGTGTAAGAATTAAGATAATGTGGCTTTGAAATTTCGCCACATTTCCCTATTCTTCCGATCTCCCTCACAGATGATTTTTTTATTATTCCCTTAACTAAAAAAAAATTCTCACGAGGTCGGAGATTTGACAATGCAAATTATGTCATTCAAAAGGGGAACTGTTGTTTAATGTGCTGAGTTCTACAGTGGTGCAATTTCAAAAATCAAGAAACGCTGGGCGAAACGTATAACTATGGATGGTAATTATGTAGGTAAGCCTTGAGAACCGCAAATAAAAATAACGTTTCTCTCTTAACTATTTTTTGTAATAATTTAAACCTTATGTGCGACATCTCCTCATACTTCTAAATTAATTTTTTTTTACTTAAATAAGAAAAAAACCTATAATAATATATACATCATTAATCATTTTGAAAATTATATTTGAAACGCCCTAATCAATTTCTACGTGATGTTGCATGTTCAAATTTTCATATTTCAACAGTAACTACGCCCGACACCTCAAGACACCGGAAATCTTTTATACATGAAAATAAAATATCCACAGGATTCGTTCACCGATATATTTAACTCGAGCATGCGCAGGCACTAACTTCATCGGACATAGTTTAGGGAGAAAAATAACCTCCTCTCTCCCACATCTCCGTTTATTTTCCCAAGCCATATTTATCTTGTGGTCAGTGACCCCAACAACGATGAGCAAACGATCGCTAAAAAGAACAAAAGAGAAAAGAAAAATCAAAAAAGAAGTTTGACACCAAGCACATCCTCCACAAAAATCTGTCCTCGCAGGTGTAGTATTTACACTCTTTCAAGCAGCATTCGACCACATCGAATTCTTCTTTCTTTTCTTTCTTTTTTTCTTTTTGTTAATTTTGAACAAGAAAACCATCTGCTCTAGAGAACGTTCAACTCTGAGTGTATGTGCTCAACTCAATTGAAGGACGGAACACAATCTTCCCTTCTCTAGAGCACTAATTTGACTAATGGATGGAGAAGTGCAACTACAAGTTGTATCCGGAAGTGCAAGGAAACGTAGAATATGTTTGATTTTTCCACAAGGTTTCACTTTGGCGTGGAAAAGAGCAGGGAAAAATGTAATTAGTTAAAAGCTTCCGACAGTGGTCAACCGTGAATTGGTTTTTACCTTCTTTTAATGGAATCGCTTACTTCCTAAATTGATTTGTACGTCAAGGTATTGTCACATGGGATATACATTCGAAATTTTCAGATTTTTCCCTTTTTTGCTGCTAAAACTATTGCGTGACTGGCGATGTTTTATTTCGAAAATTCAGATAAATAAGTACATAGATTGTCACGGATATTGAGTTTTATTGGTTGAAAATCAAATAACAAAAATTAGAATTTCTTATACATGATTACACTACCATGTAAAAAATTTTGGATTCTAATTCCCACTCAACTAATTTTTTTCAAGAAAATGACTTGCCTTTTTATAATATTTGTGTAAAATATTAAAAATAAATAAACGAATAAATTTTAAGAGAAACCACCAGGTTTATAAATAATTGATATTTACGACCGATTTAGCCAAATCAAAAAACTTCGCCATTTAAAAAATATGTCGCCAAATACTGTCATCGTTATTATTATTGTATTCGAACATGCACAAGAACGATATTCACTATTGGCTGCATCTCGTGGGATTGGCGACGTCTTTTGATTTGACGAAATTAGTTGACGGTATAATATACTAGTACCAAATAATGTTATACTATATTATCTTTATAATATTATATTATCTGGTGATAATCTATATTTTATCTTCAGCCAAAATAATTTGTTTTATTTATCTTTTAATATATTCTGTTAAAACAAAGAAATAAATTTTAAGAACAAAACTATTTTGTGTGATTATAATGCAATTAAATGTACTCACATACATAAGACAGTTACACAGTACAGGTTATATGCGATTTCTTTTCTATAAGAAATTAAAACTCTGAATAATTATTTTTTTTAATCCTATTTCATGTTTTCATTTAGTTTATGATAGTGTTTCACTAGGTATATCTAGTGAGAAATATATATATCATCGAGTTTGAACAGGAATAATTTTGTTGATAAATAAATTTTATTTAATTCTATAACTTTTTAAATCAAGCAACATAAGAAATTGAATTAAAAATGCGTTTTTTTAAATTACACTCAAAAAAACTATTTTTAAAAAATGCCGAAAATTTCTTATATTTATTAGTGATGGTTCAGTTATATACGTTCCTTTTAAACATCGTGTGCAAATAACTTTTTCACAAAAGTTATTTGCATACGGTGGCATTGCATGTGAGATTTTGGGGAGGAAGTAAATTTATTCTTTTCCTCAAATGTCATAACTTTCAATTATAAAAAAAAAATAATTGCCAAAATGAAACTATAGATTTTTTTCTTTTATTTTGTGATACTGCTGTAAAACTTTCACAAATTAAATCGGAATTGTCTTTATTAACTTGTACTGAAAATGTAGTATATTTATTTAAAATTTTACTGATTGGAAAATTCCAGGAAAGCTTAGGCGTCATAAATATATATCAATACGAGATCTAAAAAGTTCTATTTTCTTCATAAAGAAATTAAACAAATGACAAAAATGCCACATTATTTTAATAAACCCTTTACCTGCAATATATATTTTTTTTAAGAAGGCGCTAAAAAATTGAAATTTTTTTCTTGTTTAATTTTGTTTCATTACAGCAATCAAAAAGTTTTTTGTGGGCCATTTCGTAAAAGAAACAAAACGTTAAAGGAAATAACTGCGATTTCTAATATTTTGATACACATGTGAAAAATTAATTAACTATAATGCAAATTTTATACAAATTTCTTTAATGATACCAAAGTAAACTAAGTATCGTGGTTATTAGATGCCGAAACGAATGATAGACAATGCAACTATGTGATTTTTAATATGAGGGTTCAATAAATGTTTCACAGCTTCCATCGTATCTTGATAACAAATCATGCTCTACTGGCGCACACTGACTACCTGTTTGACAGGAATTACATTTTTAAGGCACCTTTGATGAAAACACCGAGATGGAATATTTATGCTAAAAACTAAAAATCTTTTTGTCTTATGGTAGGGATTTGGACCCCCAAACCCAACTATCCCCCTTTAGACTGCAGAATTATATTTTACCTGAATAAATGGAAAACAACCATCGCTAATTATTGAAAAATTAGAGAATAATATTCCACCAAGCAATACAGTGAAAATCCCTTAACTCAAAACTGAGGGAACTGAAACATTTTTTCGTGATAAAGGATATTGCAAAAAAAAGAAAAACATATATTAAACGAAATTGTTTATTAGAGTACATTTTATTAGCACAGATATGCATATTCGGATGTATTTAATAAAAGTCAATGAAACAAGAACTTTCGCAAGAACTTAATGAAATTTAATACAACATTTTCAAATTTTTTTGAAAGACAAAACATTTATTGAGTTTTTGGAAAATAATCTGTTTTTTTACTTTGCCTTTTTTAGCATGAAATTGTCAACAAATTGTTTGATGTCGGCCACTTTATTTTCGTTTCACCATTCGAATGTGTGTCTAAAATCTCATTTTGGAGTTCCGTATTTTCATGATGTTCCTCATTTCGGGTAACGTTGGAACAGGAGCTGCATTATTCATTTCCTTTTCTTCGTCGGAATCTGCATCAACGATATTTTTAGAGCTTTGAACAAACTCCAAAATGTCTTTGTCTGCTATAATTGGCGCTGTACACTCATTATCCTCATGTACTGCGACGAATTCTTCCGTTGATGAGGTGTTTTCCGTATTTTGTTCATTCCTAGATAAGGAATCTTTTCGTGTTAAGCGATTTTCATTTCGCGTTAAGAGAAAAAATGTATGAAAATACATGGTAGTGTGTCAGGACCGTTGTATTATTTCGTCTTGAGCGTTTCCGCGTGCGTTCACTGTGCAATAAAAATACGAATTCACAAAACATAAAACAATTTTTCTCTCGCCCAAACTGACCTTGGACTTTTTGACTTGGTTTATTTGACTTGCCTGAACTAGATCTGGGCAGCACAGGCAAGGGGTTAGAAAACAGCGCAAAGATACTACGAAGTAAATCTTCCTACACACCCGCATATGACCCAGAGGAATCCACTACACCTGTAAGAAGTGCAATGACTTCTAGTGGACTTTTTGTCGGTATAATGATATTTATAAGAAATGTTTATTGTATGGTCAGTAATAAAACGGGTTGACATCATATAACGAAATAGAGCTGAATCCGGCTATTTGCGGTAAGGTAGGAAAGCAATTAGGTGTCTGTTTGGAAAATGATCTTCCTGTTTCATATCTATTAAAAAAGACTCGATTGCATCATCACTATTCTTATTTAGAGATTGACAGATTGACCTGCTTCTTCTCACGTTTCCCTGTGTGTGTTGCCCTGAACTTAAGTCATTTTTTTAACGTTGACCGAAGCAACACTCTCCTACGCAATGGGTAACTCGAATCACAACATGGAATGAAAGTTAATTTTTGAAAAAGCAAAATTTTATCTTTAGTTTTTATAATGTTCTATACAACAAGTACTTATTTCATTATCTTTTTATGCAATTTTAATCTAATATTTTTAATTGTAAATATCATGTTACATTATGTGACCGGGTCATCTATATATATGAAATAAGCGAATTTTTTTTTTATTCTGGTCTTTTAGTCGGTGTGCTTTCTATTATCCAGGTAACCTTTTTTTTTTTAATTATTTGATTTGATAATAGCTTATTCTGCCAATACTAGTTACATAGAAATATATATTAAATATTTTTAAATAATTAGACCAATTGACATTTAAATCGTATATATTCATTCTTGCTATATATAAGAATGCATTATTATTTAATCATTGTCCTTTACCGAAATTGGATAAAATAAACAAATCTCCCATTAATGGGCACGAAAACGTGAACTACTTAACGTCCGTATACGAAAATGTCGCAAAAGGAAATGTAGTACATCCGGACAATTGGATACGTGCCCAGAATAAATCTAAAGTTTTCACTTCTATCATGTGATTATAAGCACACACACAATTTTTTTTCGTATAAGCTTTTTTTAATCACCTAAACTTTATATATATCGATAATAGCATCTAGACGAGTTCAAGATCATTTCTATGGAATCAAACTACTGACGGGTTCTCTTCGTAATTTGTTGAGAGTAAGAGCCTTCTTTTAATCCAGACAGATAAGATATGGAAAAATAAAGGGGGGGGGGACAAATTCATTACCAACTTTCATATTTTTTTAATAAAGTGTAGTTAAATAATTTTTTTCAAATTTACTTTTTTTAAAATCAAATACAAAGGGGTAAATTCACGTATATGATAAGTACAATCCCGTGTTCTGTATTGAATTCAAAACTGACATAAGAATTGCACTTGTTGTCCTATTTGTAAAATTTAGATAAAATTTCAAATTTTATTATTGATTCAAGATATTCAAATATTAGAACTCCTTAAAAAATAGAGCATTTTAAAAATTAAAAAGAAATTCTTATTATATGTGCACTTTTAAATCAAGGGCATGCTGTTTATCTATGTGAGTTATTATTATCAATAAGTATGTACTTTTTTCAAAGTAAAGTTACTGCAAAAAGTAAAAGTTTACAACAGCGAAGCCAATTGAATGATTTGAAATATGTGATTGTAGTTATCATGTGACTATGACGTCACCTGAATTTAGCCTTAAGAATATTATTTAAGGTATCCGACTACTTGCGACAACTTTTTTTCAAAAAAAGGGAGATATGGGGATATTTTTTGTTGTTTTTAGATTTGTTTAGCACATTTTAAGAAAAATATGATAAATTAAGAAGAGAAAAAGTAATTATTATTACAAAATGAGTAAAAATTTACAAAAAATAACATAAACGGGACCCATTTCGTTCAAAAAGTTTATCGACAAATTTTCGATTTTTCAATTCTGATTGATGTGTTGCTATGCTATGTATTTTTGAAATGACCTTCAGGATAAGAGATATTTTAATTTTTACAAAAACTAGAGCACTTTATTTTAGTTATATGAAATTGTTTAAAATAATAGTGATTATATTAACATAAGGGACTGTCAATTTTGTAATAAAACAGTGATTGATAAATCTGAAGGTTCAAACACTTCTACTATTATACAGAACATACACAAAAAAATTTCAGTTAATTATTTTGAAAACTTTTTGAGCAATCGCTGTCCCCATTTGAGCATTTTCAAAAAAACACATTTCGAGTAAAACGCGTTTTAAAGTATGACATATATATCTTGCTTAAAGAGTAATGGCATCTGCTTTTACTAAAATACTTTTAGTTTTTATTCTAGTGAACGGAAAATAATAAATTTGGTGTTTTTATAAAGCTAATAAAATGGCCAATAAAATAAAATTATTAAAAAAAAATTGTCAATTTTTGGCAGAACTCGCAATTTTAGGATAGTCGGATACCTTAACAATATTTTAACAATATAAATTCGAAATTTTTGAGTTAATATTTTCAGTGAAGAACATTATATTTCTTATGGGAAAAGTGTCATTACATTAATATTATAGCATATAAAATTCATTTTCGATTTGAACAAGATATTTTTTGGCTGTCATTCACATCGAAGATTTCATAGTCATATTTAAAAAAGCCTCATATCAATTTCTCTTACAACTACCTTTAATCATACATATCCTTAATAGAATATTCAGTAATCTTAAGAGCAAAATATACGTCGTCAATGGCCTTGTACAAGTAATTCTGGTAGAATACAAAACATTTATGGCATTGTTATGAAAAATATCATGACTGACGATGATATACGATTTTTGTACATAGATTTTCAAAATTTAAAATATAAAATTGCTTATGAAATTATAATTTTAAAGCAAACAGAATGAATAATACATATACGTAGAATAGAAACCAGTATTTTGTCTTTCGTCCTTCAAGCCAGAAAGCGAAATAGGAGTATGACTGTAGGACATAACCTTTATTTTCTTTTCGATATTTCTCAATTTTCATTGCACATTTTCTCGCCTACTCCTAGAAATAAAAGTTGTTCAAGCCATCGATACCGCATAAAGAGCAATGGCCTCTTCGGAAACACTCACCCACCCAAAAGTAAACGAACTGGCTTCTGTCTCTGAAAAACGGAACGCTGGAGAAGAGAGACAATCAAAGCAGCAAGAAAAGAACTGGCTCAATCTTCAAGGGCACAGAATCCGGACTTGTCAAAACATTAAAAAGTAGCCTCAACAAAATAAAACGAAAGAACGAAGAAAGTTAGCGATCCATTTGCGCCAGGGTTGGTCCCCGGGCAATTTTCGGTAAGTTGGCAAAAAAGAGAGTGCTATCTCATTACCATGGATGAGACGACCTAAATCGTTTGTCGGAGCATGTGATTCACAACTCAGCCCGTCTCTTGAACTCGTTCTGATGGGCGTTCGTTTTGGAGTAGCCAATGCCAACAATCGGACCAAAACTCGAATACCAGGTCGAGGATAGAACTTTAATATTGACCTATTAATCAATCTTCGAGTTTAACAATAGGGAGGATTAATAATGAGTTTAATAGCATTTACCATATTTTTAAAATTGGAAAGCTTTTTTATATTCTCCTCAGAAATTATAACGAACTCGAAACCTGAAAATGATTTTCAAAAGGGATTCTGTTTTGATCTTTTTACTTTTAACCCCCTTAAGCGGTCAATTTTTTTTACTCAAAATGTTTAAAAAACAAGGCAATTTTTTATTGCATATATTTAAGTATAATACTTAACAGAAAGAGAAGTGGAAGAATTTTATTTTAATTTTCAATTTTAAAATTTTCACACTATTTTTTATTTTATCATTGTCAAACTTAATGTTTGCTTTTGTCTAATGTTTGCTATCATTGTCGAATCTAATGTCTAAACACCTAAATGTTTGTTTTTTAAAAGTATACTCGGCATACTATGAAGAATGTTTCATGTATCCAAAAAGAATTTATCTCGTACTTATAGAAAAAGTTCATGCTTGTACCTTTTTAAAAATGGTTGAGGATTTTGTGTGTGTGTATGCACACACAATTCGAAGCCTGGTGTAATATTAAATCTTGCAATGCAATGAGGACAGTGATAATATCGGCTTTTTTGGGTTATCTTTCCACTTTTATTTCTTTTCAAGCAACAAATTGCTCATTGCCTTTCCAATCCCTGTTCTTTATAGAATCCTTGTTCTTTATAAATTCCTGCCTTCACCGCAAAGAAAATCCCGGATGAGAAGTATTTCAGTACCATGGATAAAATGCATCTCTTAAAAACACACACACACTAGCACTAATAATCTCGCTATAAGAATTAAAAATATGTGCAAACATCAAAGATAGAAAGAAGAAAATATCAGTGTCCGTACAGCGTACGGACAAACAGGTTGTGGCTAGCTTTCGGAAGCCTATATAGTGTACGGCAAACCAGGGGTTACATTAAAGGGTTAATATGATTTTTAAATTCGAATTATTTAAAAATGTAATGTCTTTAAATGCATAGGTATAAATAGGGTCTATGACGTTTTTGGTGAAATTTAATGTGATTTTTTACATTTCAGCGCATGAAATTTTGCAAGACAAAGAAGGATAGATATATATATGTGTGTGTGTGTGTTTTGAAACATTTCTAGTCTCATGATTAAATTCAGGTGATTAAATTTAGATAATTATGTTTCTTAACATAGCTTTTCATCGCATAAAAATTTAACACGTAGTCCACTGGATCAAAAAATTTCACAATACATTTTTAAGACAAAAAAAAAAGTACTTGAGAATATGCTTTATATTTAGTATAAGTATTCGGGTAGTATATCGTAATTTTAGAAATATATTCTCTCTCATTGGTGTATATTATTTTGTTCTGTATTCCAGAAAAACATGGTATCACCACTTAAATGAATATTTTATACCATATTAGGGACCATTTACCATTAGAGGCCACATGCAAATTATGTTGTAATAAAGGAGGCCGCATTAGGCAATGTACCTATAAATGCAACTTTTATGAAATTATTATGGTTTTTGTACAATTTTAACAATTTGGTGCGTTGTATAGAAATATTACAAAACATTGAATTCTTATTTATTTATTATTTGACAGAAAAGGTTATAATATGGAATATTTTTGTATTCATATAAATGAATGAATATTAAATAATTTCTCTATGAGAGTGTATACTTGCTAGAGATACAATAACACAAAAGTACTAGTAAAACCACAGAATAAGTAAAACAATAACTAGATTTTCACAATGGCCGTTAACAATACGAGACGAGTCTGTTGCCTGCACATTAACAGGTTTACATAAGATAAGCCACAAGTGTCTTTTTTAGTACATAATTCTTGAATCTCAGTCAACACACAGACACTTATAATAAAACATTAATATTCAATCTAATATTTAAATGTCATTCATGTAAAAAATACGCTTTAACGTACATGGAATCAGTCACACCAATAATAGTAAGAAAATAGTTTTTGCGCAGAGATTATGTAACATGTGTGGTAGTGTTGCTGTGTTGACGTGCTAGGTGGGGGGGGGCGTTCTAACATTTGAAATGTACAATTGGCCAATTCCCACAGGTAGTCATTGAAATATACACACATTTATACTGTTCTTAATTTAATTGTATTGATTTAAAAACTGTTGTAATCTATGTAATTAAATATTAATCGATACATATACTATCTTTTATGAAGGTCACACAAGAAACTCATGGAGGCCTCGGGTTCTGGAATTGATTTTCAGCCGAATCTGAAAAGGATTTGTTGGCAGATTTTAAATTAGTCTGCTCACAATAAAGAAGTATGTTTTACGACAGGGTAGATGTCAATTCTTTAAATTTACAATGGTGGAAATCAATGAAAAAGACTTAGAGCAAAAGCAAATTAATTGAATGTAAATAATACTGCATCAACGACAGAACATGTATGAGAATCACAATGCAGTGTTCATAAGCAATAGTTCTGGTGCTCCGACCGAGAGACTGGTCTTATATTAGTTTAATAATGTTATAGCATATGATTTAACACATCCATTTTACCAGAAATGGATTAAGGTTATTCGTTATCCCATAAAATGCTGATGCTTTACCGAATGGATTTTTTTATTAACATTGCTCTTTGAAGATGCTATTGGCGAAGAATCTCGTAATTTTGAACGTCGTTCAAGCGGGGATGAGAACATTTGTGTGAGATGTGTGTGTGCGTGTAAGATGTGTGTGCGTGTGAGATGTGTGTTATGTGTGTGTGAGATGTGTGTTATGTGTGTGTGAGATGTGTGTTATGTGAGATGTGTGTGTGTGAGATGTGTGTGTGAGATGTATGTGTTAGATGTGTGTGTGTTAGATGTGTGTGTGTTAGATATGGTGTGTGTTAGATGTGGTGTGTGTGTTAGATGTGGTGTGTGTGTTAGATGTGTGTGTGTGAGATGTGTGTGTGTTAGATGTGTGTGTGTGTTAGATGTGTGTGTGATGTGTGTGATGTGTGTGTGTGATGTGTGTGATGTGTGTGTGAGATGTGTGTGTGATGTGTGTGTATGATGTGTGTGTGATGTGTGTGTGAGAGATGTGTGTGTGAGAGTTGTGTGTGTGTGAGAGAGTTGTGTGTGTGAGAGAGAGTTGTGTGTGTGTGTGAGAGAGAGTTGTGTGTGTGTGTGAGTGAGTTGTGTGTGTGCGTGAAATGTGTGAGATGTGTGTGTGGGAGATGTGTGTGTGTGTGAGATGTGTGTGTGAGTTGTGTGTGTGTGAAAAGTGTGAGATGTGTGAGATGTGTGTGTGAGATGTGGGTGTGAGATGTGTGTGTGTGATGTGTATGTGTGTGAGATGTGTGTGTGTGATGTGTATGTGTGTGAGATGTGTGTGTGTGATGTGTATGTGTGTGAGATGTGTGTGTGTGAGATGTGTGTGTGTGAGATGTGGGGTGTGGTACTCCACTCACCAAACTTCTACAGCACACCATGATAAGGATTTGAGCCTCGATAGATTATGACGCTCATCCTCTTCTTCTCTTACTACTTCTTTTCCAGAGGTACTAAGACTCGAACCCACTGCCGAAAACTGGCCACGAGTACACGACCATGATCACTTGGCTGCTACGGTCACAGGTTATGCCGCATAAACAATGTTCGGAAGTGTTATCCACCACCAAGATAAATACAGGGAAAATCGTTTAACACGAAACTGAGCGAACTGAAATTTTTTTTGTGTTAAGAAATATTGCACTATATGTATATATACTAGCTGACCTGGCCACGCGTTGCTGTGGCTTTGCTTTAATATGTTAGTTCAATTTTATTCTAAACTATTTAATGCAGTCAAATTAATTTTGGAGAGTTGAAATAAAGTATAAAACAACAAATTATTTTAATTTTGCATTTCATTCATCTCCTATTTGAGTGTAGTACAATGCATGAATTACTAACGAAGTCGTTAAGTAACAACATATGAAGATTTAATTTTATAAATGTGGTGAATAACGTTGATTCTTTGCAATTTTTAAAATTATTTTTTATCATTTTAAAGTATAACAACAAATAATTTGATACAACTAATCGCTAATCGGTGCATAATATTTTTCGGTAACCCGTTTTTTGCTAACTCAAATAGATTCAACGGTTTACGCACATGTGAGCATGTTGCATCTAGTTGCCCATTCGAGAAACATGGATTTTCCAAGTCCAAGTATCAAATGAATATTGTTTGGGTTTTAGATTCATTTATGGTCATCGCTAAAGCCAAACGAATCGGGAATTGAAGCCTTTTGAATGGTATTAGAAATTCTGACGGTATCAGTGGGATACGTGGTAACAGATTCCGTAGTAGCAGAACCGAATATTCGTTTAAACTTTACAGTCAAAATGTTCGCTTCAAGAAGTTCCCGGTATAATTCTTTTGATGATCGAACGTGCACCGTTGCATTATCTAGGTGAATTTAAGTTACGCAGATAATAACCTGGGAACCAACCGAAGGTAATGTGGTGACATTCCTGATACATCTAGCGAATTCAGAAACTCGGTTGGAAAATTTACGGTTTTGTTTTCATCAACAATAGTGTCGAGTGGTTTAAACACGTTGGATCAACTGGCAACAACCCTGTGTCTGGAAGTTTATTTCATCATAATATCAACATTTTTTCTGATTGAATAACAGGATTAGAAAGGCAATAATGATCTAGATAATTATACAGTATATCCGGAAAGACACTCTCAATCAGTTCCTTTTTGCCTAAAGCACATTACAGAAATCTTCTGGTTATTTTATGCATTATGTATTGGGATGAATTTCTACTTCGCCGTTTCCAATATTCAGTAGTTGGT
This sequence comes from Trichonephila clavata, assembly GCA_019973975.1. NCBI lineage: Eukaryota > Metazoa > Arthropoda > Arachnida > Araneae > Nephilidae > Trichonephila > Trichonephila clavata. The sequence goes on from BMAO01033038.1 coordinate 36,517, forward strand.
TAGGAAATATTTGCTCAGATTAATCATCTTGCAAATGTACTCGCTTGTTTATGGTCAGTCGAAGTGTTTCCACGTTTCGCCATAAAAACGATTGTTTTAAACAGGCGTTAATCTCGTGGGCAAAAGTACAGCGTGTAATGGCTGTTAATGTCTTTCGGAAATCACCAGACTGAGTAATACAACAGCAACACCGAATATTCCCTCGTTGCCATTTAAATCTTGCAAAGCTCTATGTAATGCTTTGAGTGAATGTTTATGGGTCATGGTACACTTATCTCTGATCATAATTGAATTCATTTGCAATACTGTAGCCAATCCACTCTTTTTTTCAATGGTACTCATTGCATCTTGTATTTTATGACTGTCCAATGGCAGCTGATGTGGGACGTGCAGTTTTTCCACCATCTAACAAAGTGACAACAATGCCCGAAGATGCAATTTCCTATTGCAATCATATTTTCGCACGACTGCACCTGAAAATTTAGTTGCTATAGGGAATAAAAATCCGGAGGTGGAACTCGAATGCAAAGTGATTTGACCTCATTCCAGCAATATCCAGAAAATTTACGGAAGCTTTTGAAATCCGTATCAAGATTCTCGTTCCCACCCCGAGAAGTACTTGGTGCCCACCTTCGACGCCCCTGCTCCTGTAAGTTCAGTCTCTGAAGGGGGACAATGTGGTCAACCGGCATTATCCGGCAAAGTTACGGGAGTTTTTAAAATCCGATTTCAGATTATTCTTGTTTCCCATCCAGGAAAACACCAGGAAAGTATTTTTGTCTCCTCAAGAATTTTAAAGCAAGCCCCTTCCACAGTCCGTGCAAAATACTTTCGTCTGGCATTATTTGACGTAGATATGCGTTTATCTTGAATCGTATTGAGAATATTCGGATCGGAGTTCCGAAATACAATCAAGATCCACTTTTTGCGTCTCTACGTCGGAAAGTTAGGCTAGTACTGCTGTCCTAGAATATTCCAATCCCCCGGCATTATCTGGCAAAAATACAGGAATTTCTATATTTCAGACTCGCTTAAACCATCTCAAATTACACCAGGAATACACTTTTCCTGCGCCAAGACTTTAAAGGTGAACTCCTGTCCCAGTTTGCGTAGAAGACGTTCATCCTGAATTATCTGACAAAGTTACTGTTATTTCTCAGATTGAATATCAGATTCGGATTATCCGCTTTGGAATACACCAGGGGACAAGTTTTCACGATCCAAGGCATTGAAGGCAAGTTCCTGCTACGGTGTGTCTAAAATACGGTCGTCTGGCATTATCCGGTAAAGTTATCGAAACTCCTAAAATTCAATTTCAGATTCTCATTTCACACTCCGAAATGCACATGGAGCTGACTTCTGATGCTCCAGCGTGAGCAAGTTCAGTCGCTAGAGATAGTGAAAATCCGGATGTGGGACTCGAATCATTTGCCTTTTCTCCTTATTCAGACAATATCCGGCAAATTTAGTGGAGTTTCTGAAATATAATTTCAAATGATCGTTTTCTGCCAATAGATACAACTGGAGATTACTTTTGATCCCCTGAGCCGGCAAGTTCAATCCCTGGAAGGGGCATTAGGGTCGTCCGGCATTATCTGGCAAAGTTACAGGAATTTCTGAAATTCAATTTCAAATTTTCATTCACCATATGGAATTACAACAGAAACGCACTTTTCCTGCACCAAGACATTAGGGTAAGCTCCTGCCACGGTTTGCGTAACAAATGGTCGTCCTGAATTATCCGGCAAAGTCACAGTTATTTCTCAGACTGGATATCAGATTCGGATTATCCATTTTGAAGCACGCCATGGTCCAAGTTTTCACGATTCAAGGCTTTTAATGTAAGCCCCTGTTATGGTGTGTCTAAAATACGGTCGGCCGGCTTTATCCGGCAAAGTTACGGTTATTTTTGGAAACTGACTCGAAAATCGGATTCCACACCTTGAAATACGCTAGACACTTAATTTTCGTGTATTTTGGTTTGCAATATCTGCTTCCACAGACACATGAGCAATGCCACATTTTGCGATTATTCCCTTAAAGGAATCTGGCAACGTTTTTTCCGGATTCTTCATTCTATGTTTTAAGTTGGACGAAATGACACACAGTATGTAAAATTAGATTATGATTGGTTGAGTAGTTTCGGAGTCCATCGCGGACAAACACTGTGTGACACTTATATTTTATATATAAAGATATATATATATATAGTATCATTTTAAATATTTTTTAATTCTTTGGCTCAGTCCTTCAAGATTAAAGCGTAAATAATAAACTAGCTAACCGCTTAATGGGAACCTTTTGAATTAATTACATCCATTAAGCTACCCAGATCATGTGATTTCCCGCTCACTATAAATACCGAGGTTTCTGGAAATCCCACCCTTCTTGTTCTTTGTCTGCCTTCAATATGTGTAACTGGCTGCAGCGTGATTTGTGTTTTGTATCCGCTTCTTGTCATATTAAATGTTCAATAAACCGTATTTACTATTTCGAAGGACTGCCTCGTCTCAATGCCATCAAAATAAAACATCAACCCCTTAAATAATAATCTTATTAAGAAATCCCTTCCACCGGCCACGTCTTTTTACACACACACACACACACACACACACACACACACACACACACACACACACACACACACATATATATATATATATATATATATATATATATATATATATTCAACAAAGTAAAGTTTATTAGAGTATATTTTAGTTACATAGATTGCATGTATTTAATAAAAATTAATGAAACAAAAGCATTCACAGGAACTTAATGTAATTTAATGCACAATTTTAAAGTTTTTAGAAAAAAAATTATTTAGTTTTTGTAAAATAATCTTATTTTTCTTTGCATTGTCTTTTTTAGAATCAAATTGTCAACAAATTTTTCCATTTTGTTATTTATTTCACCATTGAAATCTGCGTCTAAATAACTGCTCATACTTTACATGATGTTCCTCATTTCACATGATATGGAAACAGGAGCTGCATTATTCCTTTCATTTTCGTCGTCGCAATCTGCATCAATGATATTTTTTTAGCTTTGAACAAACTTCAAAATGTCTTTGTCTGCCATAAATGGGGCTGTACCCCCATTATCATCATCTGTTGCAACGTACTCTTCTAATGATACAGTATAGGGTGGTCCAGTAATGCAGAAACTTTCTCAAACATTTCATTAAGTGTCCGCTCAATTTCAATGTCCTCCTTCTCCAAGGGGAAAACCTATTCGTGTTAAATGATTTTTAATTCGTGTTAAGAGAAACAAGTATTAAAATTTTTTTTAAAGTTAATTCCTATTTAAGTCAGCAAAGAAAATTTTTCTTTTAGTTACTTTTAATTAAATAATTACAATTAATTTTAATATGTATATACATATGACAGAATCACAATACACTCATGTCTTCAGAATCACACAGAAATTGAACTCTAAAATAAAAATTTCACCTATAGAATTATCACACACATCTTGAAGAAGAATATGCAAATTACAGGAAACCACCAGATGGCGCGGATAGTACGTCACAATGACGAGAGTGTAAGAGAGGGGTATATAAAGAATGGTGGCAAAGAAGTAAAATTGTTCACAAGCGCTTTAAAAGCCTTTCAATGCAATAACCGCATAGTTATGGCACGAAGGAAGCATTTGATTATTTTTTACGTAGTAGAATTATCGGACGACTGGAATGTGGATGTACCCAACTGGAAGTATCCGAGGAACTTGGAATCACCCAGGACATCCTCTCCAGGCTTTGGCAACGATTCCAAGATGATGGTAATGTGAGTAGATGTTACAGCACAGGTCGCCCCCGAGTTACAGCGCCGAATGAGGACCGGTATTTGGCAGTTACCGCCAAAAGAAAAAGACGGAGCACAGCATCAGACCTATCTCGTCAGCTCTCTTCAGCTACCGGTACGACAGTTTCAAGGCAGACAGTGTACAGACGCTTAGGGCTCATTGGTCTATATGCTCGTAGGCCTCTCAGATGTGTTCCCCTTACCGCAACTCACTGTCGCCTGCGATTAACCTGGAGTAGAGAGCATGCATTGTGGACACCACAACAGTGGTCTTGTGTGATGTTTTCCAACGAGTCCATGTTTTAGTTTGCAGTCTGATTCTCGCCGGACTTTCATATGGAGAGCGCCAGGTACCCATTACCACCAAGAGAACACCATTGAACGACACCGTTACGGTGGTGCAGGATGGCTCGTATGGGGAGGAATTATTCTTGGTTCCAGAACCGACCTGCATGTTCAGAGTGTAACGATGACAGGCCACATCTATCGGGATGTCATTCTGGAACAAGATGTACGTTTGTTTCGGGGTGCCATGGGTGCTGAATTTCTGTTTATGGATGACAACGCCCGTCCTCACCGTGCAAACATTGTAGACGAATGCCTTCAATCGGAGGATATCACCCGTATGGATTAGCCAGCATACTCACCGGATTTGAATCCAATAGAGCATGTGTGGGATATGCTTGGCCGACGAATTGCAGCCCGTCAACCCCCTCCCACCTGTCTACCGGAACTTCGGAGTGCATTGCTCGATGAGTGGTGTAATATCTTAATAATCTTACAAATAAATCTAGCTATCTCGATTCTATTAAACTTAAATTGTTTCAATTCCGGAACTATTACAATCTTTACTGGGTCAAAGCTCATAACAATAACATCTATAATGATTACGCCGATTTTTGTGCAAAAAAGGCTGTTTATGATGGTGAAGTGTTTTCGGTCCCTGCTCCTCGCTCCTATCTCTCTAGTTCCTTAAATAAATTTGTCCTAGAGTCTTGGACCTCCTATTGGAATGATTGCAATACGGGGCTTAGGGTCAAACGCTTTTTTAAAAATCCTAACTTTAACATTCCTCCAATTTCTAAATATCTGGTCCATTTTCTAACTAATCATGGCCCTTTCCCCGCTTACTTGCACAGGTTCAATCTTCTTTCCTCTCCAAATTGCATTTGTGGGTCGCCCGGGGACGCCGACCATTACGTTTTCCACTGTCCCTTCACTGCCGATCATCATCTTGTTAATCCCGATCCAAATGCTCTTTCCCCTTGCGTTAACTCTGTTACTAATAATCGCACTATCCACAATAAATTAATTTCTTGCTTTGTGATTTCAAATTCCATTTGTGATAGTCTATCTTCAGCCCTCCTTTTTTCTGTTTCTTGGCCTTCCTCTTGCTATTCCTTTTCATTTTTCATTTTTTATTTCAAAAAATTAATTTATTTTTCTCCCGGCCATTTGCTGGATCTCGTCATTTGGCCAATGTCTCCCTCCCCTCCCTCTTTCTTCTTTTTTGAATGACTGGTTTGCATTCCCTCTCTGTTGTTTTCATTGCCTTGGGGTGCAAAGCTTTTGGAGAGGGGAGGTCATTGGATATGGTGCCTCCCCTTTGGCACCCCCCTGCGTCTTTTGGGACGTCTTCCAGGATCCCACTCTGCTGCCGCTCCTGAACCGGCCATTATTGCTCTTTCCAAAATATAACAAAAAAAAAATGTCTGGACCTCCGCTATCTTTTTCTTCCCCTTTCTCGAACTCCCATTCAGGAGGGGTTTCCTCGCTTCTCTTATTACTTTTTTCATGTCTTTCCTGTCTCATTAGTTAGACAGCGTCAGTGTTTGTGTTTTGTGTGTGTGTGTGTGTTTTTTTTTTTTTTTTTTTTTTTTTTTTGTATTTGCAATGTTATACAAAATTGTAAAGCTTTCCATCTGTATTTCCCCCCCTTTTCTCAAGAATTTTGTGGGGAGGGTCCCTCCTTCGGGACCACTTTGTACACTTTTTTGTTTTCTTTAATAAAGTTACATCTCGGAGGGTCGATTCACAGCTCGAAACCCCTTGGGTGGGCTTGATTCTCCCGAGTAAGTAAAAAAAAAAGATCAGATTGATAATTTATACTCAGCATGCGTAGGCGTTGTAAGGCCTGTATTGCATCGTCCGGGAGACATACCCCGTATTAACCATCATACTAACCATGTTATACTGTTTTTTGTAAATAGGTTCTTCTTTAAAATTTGCTCCAGGGAGTAAAAATCGCAATTTTTATTATGTCAAACATATAGCATCTTTTTAGCTCTTTACCTTTTGTTTAATCAACAGACTTTACAAATAAGTCAAATTTGTTTTGCTTCTGTCTCTTTCTTTGCCTGAACTTCATTATCTTTAATTCATGGACATGAGTGTATTAAGTGGCAAAACACCTTTTAAATTAACGTTAAAAACTTTTCAACCACATTAAATTTGTAATTACATATTTAATAAAAGTTGAACATAATAGGTAAGAGTTTGTCTTAAGACCAGTGTAAAGGGAATGCTAACGTCCAACTAGCATATGATTATTCAGGTTAAGTTAAATCTTCATCACAACAAATAAAAGCAGTTTTATCCAATGGTGCTGCCATCTAGAGGAATAATATCGACTGAAATATATCTCTTAAACTATAATTAATTAGTTTAGTTTAATTAATGGATTAATATTTGAAAAAATTATATTAACATGAAGTGTCATCTACTACAGGTTTTAAAAATGTATTTGAACAGAAAGAGTGTGATAGTAGGAATTGAAAAATATGATTGATAATGTAAAGTAGTTTGTCGGGACTGTTGTATTATTTCATGTTAACCGATATTTCTTCTTAAGCGTTTTGGCTTTAAACGTATTTCACTCTAATTTAATTTGTTTATGGTTCAAAAGGACATATTAGCTTAAAGCTATCACGAAAGTAGGTTTTTTAAAAAATACTTTAAACCATTGTTAGTATAAATTCAGGACAATAAGAAATTTCTGTCGGGCGTACGAAGCGTTATCTCTTTTAGACTGTAAATATAACTATAATTATAGGCTTAGAAAGAAAAAAATTTACTTTTATTTATTATTTAATTTGTCTGCAATGATTATATATGGTTAGAAAGAATGCATTATTTCAACAACCAAGAATAATAGTTACTTTGTGATACAATAATTTGGTATAGTTTCATTTGAATTGTAGAACTTCCTTTGTTTCCGAAGATATGAGGTGAGATCGACTTCTAGACAATCTGATAAATTCTAAATTATTGTAGAACAAGTACCATTTCCGAACAGCAGCTTTTCCTACCTCACAATACGATGTATATTTAGGGGTTTTTTTTTAGTACGAGTTAACAATACATTGTATTGTTCAGCGAATGCTCATACGAACCCTGGAAGAACAACATTGGAAGGAAGCGGATTCAATAGGTTCGAAATGATCCAATTTCTTTTTCTTTTCGAAACTGCTGTCGGGTCTACCTTAAAATTGTGAATTTCGCCAAAAGTTGACAAATTTTCTTTTATGGATTTATTTTATAGGCCATCTTAATAACTGTATAAAAATTCCACGTTTATTATTTTCCGTTCACTAGAACAAAAACTACAATTGTTTTAGCAAAAGCAGATGCCATTACTTTAAGCAAGATGTCATATTTTAAAACGCATTTTACTCGAAATGTGTTTTTTTTTAAATACTCAAACGGGGACAGCGATTGCTAAAAAAGTTTTGAGATGAATAAATAGCAACACATCTGAATTGAAAAATTGAAAATTTGTTCAGACACTTTTGGTACAGAATAGGCCGCGTTTATGTTATTTTTTGTTCATTTTTACCAACTTTTTCCACATTTTAGTAATAATAATTTCTTTTTATCTTCTTAATTTTAGCACATTTTTCCTAAAATGTACTAAACAAATCTAAAAACATCAAAAAATCCCCATATCTCCATCATTTTAAGGAAAAGTTGTCTCAAGTTGTCGGATACCCTAACAAAATTAAAATACTTGAGGAATTTGAAAAATTTTACAGTAATTATTACAAACATTAAAGTTTTATTGCGTAAATTATTGCTGATGTTTAAAAGATCACAAAAACTATTTATATGAGTGAACAATTTTGTTTAAATCCAATTTATATTTCATTAGAAATCAATATAAATTTTCTTCAGCATAATGAAATCGGGGTCTTCCTTAAAACAAAATTAAAAAGAGTTATTTTTCATGGTCAATTTTTCTTTTTTTAATGAAAGATTACTTCTGTTGGGACAAAAATAATAATTTTCTCGGTAAAATTAATTATTTAATAACATTGAGACAAATATATTTTTCATCTCACCTGTTTCATTGTGTTTTTAATAGAATTTCTTTGAATACAATTAATGTTTCGCCTATATGCAACCAATATCTTTCTTGGTCTAATTTAATAAATAAAAATTCATTTATAAAGTGTGATCAGTATAACTCATTTACTCATTTAACTCATTCTTTGGTATTATTGCAGTTGTTAATTATATAAAATCACAAATCTTGATTTTAACATATATAAATATTTGCACAGTTATTTTATTAAGTTCTTTAATTTAATACGGTGCTAAATAATGCTAAGGAAAAAAATTTCTCTAAAATTATTAATAAATTTTTGAAGCTCAATCTATTTTGCTTTATTCTAATCTCTAGCTCTCTCTCTCTAAGTCGTATCATTTTTCAAAATAGAAACCATATACTTCTCAAGTATTATAAGCGCCTGCAAATTCGTTGCATAGAACACAGTTTTATACGATCTGGTTTATTAATTACGGGAAATAATTTGATATATTTGACGTCCGTACAGTCTGGCAAAGAATGATGCTGTTTAGATTAAAAATTATGATATTGAATAACTCTAATTTTGGAATAATTTTACAAATTACTTGAGTCATAAATGAAAATTTAAGAGCTTTTCAGTTTCATGAATATATAGCTAAAAATTAATTTAGAAAAGCAAAAAAAGGAATACCTTTATGATAATTACTTTTTTTTTTATTTTGTATGAAACAACCTTTGCAATTTCCCGACTAATAAAATCTCCGTGTTTACGAATAATGAACGAAAATAGCTAGCAATGAAATTGCAAATATAATTGGAAATACGAAGATATTACACGCAGAGAGAGTATTTAAAGCCAGTTAAAAACGAATATCATTTTTTTTCACACTAAAGCAAATATAACTAAAATAATGAAAATAAATAAAATATATAAATATATTTATTTCAAATTGTTATTTTTTTAAAAAAATCATCTAATCTTTTTTTTTCTTTTAGTCTTTCTCTCTCTCTTTCAAATTTAGTATTCAAAGATCCATTTCACTTTTTAAAATTAGTTCCTTTCATAATTCACCGAAAGCTTTTAAAGTCGTCTTTGTTGATTGCTTCAAGTTTTCATATGTAGTTAGGCTGTTTTATTTGCATACTTATTCAAATATGAATAGAAAAGTAAATAGAAAAATTCTAGTATTAAATATAAATATAGTGATAGTAAAAGATTGATCAACCAATATTTATTTATTATTTATATTGTTTTTTAAATGTTCCACTACTGACGGTCAAAATAATAAAAATTGTGTTATTTCTTAATTTAGAATAATGACGATTAATAACTTTTATATATAATCTTGTTTAGTCTTTAATTTCTTACAGAATGGCAGTTGTTAATATTTGTATCCATAGACTATGCCAGATATAATTAATGTTTAAAGTACATAATTTTATATGTAATGTTCATCAATTTAAAAAGAATAGATAATGCAAAAAGTATACTATTACTATATACATAATAAATACAAGAATAATAATAAAAAAAGGATGGATAAGGATGGATAAATTGGATTCAATATTCTACAAATCATATGAAACTTGAATTCAGAATTCAAGAACCAAGAACAAAAAAACAATATATTAAGTCAATTAACTAAAATAGAAAACTACTAAGTTTCCTAAGCTGTCACAGGACAATAAAATAGGATTAAGCTTGCTTTATAGGGTCCTAACCTTCCTCTTCTGTAGAAAATATTTTTCATAATAGTGCAAGAAAAATTGAATGTGTAAAACAGGGCTGAAAAAAATTTGAGGCCTAAAATTTGTACTTGTATGCAAACAATAAGCTATATGTCAATTAAACTAGTATGTATAAATGGAAATAGTTAAACAAAAGTATAACTATGAAGAACAAACACATAAAACACAAATTCAAGAAATTACATAAAAAATTTCGTATACATAAAGTTAAAAAAAGGGAAGAAGGATACGATATATATATGCTATATTTTTCAAACCACTTAAACTTTTTACTGAAGCAGGACAATTACTTTAAATAAAGTCTAAGACACCAACATATTTTCTGTAATAAACAAGAACTGATACAGTCTTTTGCTTCATTAATGGTCACTATACTACGAAAGACTTTACAGTTTTTAAAACAATTATTTCTAAATAACAGAAATTTCAAATAATATAAATTTTGATTGTAAAATAACAACCTTTGTGATTTAAAATGCATGAGTTTCAGAAATACATCTAGAGCTTTAATGGAGACAGAAAATACAACCAAAACGTAATAATGGAGCAGATATATTTTCCTTGATATGAACAGGTGGGATTTTGTTTTAACATCCAAAAAACAAGTTCAGTTCTTGAGTTCTGCGTTATTTAACATCAAACAAATTAGGCTTAAGAAAAAGAAATGGTACTAAACAATGATAAATCAGGATTAGAACAGTGAAGAATACACTACAAATTTGGAAACAAAAAACGCTTGAAATATTTAAGAGAACATCCTTAGATCTCTTCAGGAAGGTATAAGACCTTGAAATATCTTAGAGGTCTTATGTTAGCCACTAACAAAAACAAAATTCTAATCTTTAATTCTTCGTGGAATAATTTTTCACTTCTTTTATCTCCTTTGACTACTCAAATTCATTTATAGAAATGTGAAAAAAGTGATGAATATATAATTATGTAATTTAAAAAAATCATGCATATGTTTATAATGAATAGAATTGCAATGGTCTTGACTAAGGTAATGTTAAAAATTTAATGGTATTCAGACAACTCTAATTGTTTCCTGCTATTTTTAAATGATTTATTATCAATAGAAATACTATTTTCTTTCTTCAATGTTCATTATAAGATAAGAAAAAAATGGAAAATAATGATGAATGGAAAATTAGAAAGCTCAAAAAATGAATTACGTTTAGCCTATTTTAATTTTTGAAAATATGTGTATTAAAGTTAAAGTACTTTTTTAAAAAGATCATTCTTTTATAATCATCCTTTTATGCGTTTGAAGTACAAAAAAAATTAAAAGAAATTAATTCAATGAAGCGGTAAAAGGATATTTTTCCACCTCAATTAAGGAATTTAGCGTCGGTATAGTACTTAATATAAGAAAAAAATTAAACATAAGAAATGCAGAAAAATTCAAAATAAGTTAAATTTAAGCAATTTCTTGAAGTGGAAAATATTCGTAATGGGAACAAAAATTATAGACATATTTTTCATTTTTTTTATTTTGAGGTATGGTGACCTAACAAGCGAAGACATCCAGTAGACAATGAGTGTTACCAAAATTATCAAAGACTTTTACAAGATGTGGTCGATGATATCATGTTCACCGCTTGTACAGCGCTGCCACTTGCGTCAGTCGGCTCGACAAGTACGACCGCAGCTGTTCGTGTTGGCTGTACCATTTAATGAATCTATGAAATTATCTGCGAGCATTGGATGAATGGTGAAAAAAGTAATATAGAGTAAAATACGTTTAACGCGAAACCGCTTAAAACGAAATATCGGTTAACATGAAACAATACAACGGTCCCGACAAACTGCTATATATTTTCATGTATTTTCTTCTCTTAACAAGAAACGAAAATCGCTTAGCATGAAAAATTTTCCCTTCTGAGAATGAACAAAATACGGAAAACACTCAGCGAATTGGACTGCTTTATTCTATAATCGGGAGAATTCATTATAGTATATGATGATAATGTGTGTACAGCCCCAATAATGGTAGAAAAATACATTTTGGAGTTTGTTCAAAGCTCAAAAAATATCGCTGATACGGATTCCGACTAAGAAAAGGAAATGAATAATGCAGCTCCTGTTCCCACGTTATCCGAAATGAGGAACATCATGAAAATAAGGAACTCCAAAAGAAATTTTAGACACATATTCGAATGGTGAAACCAGTAATAAAATGGTCCACATCTAACAATTTGTTGACAATTTCATGCTAAAAGAGGTAATTTTAAAAAAAATCAGGTTATTTTTAAAAAAACTCAATAAATGTTTTGTTTTTCAAAAAAAATTGAAAGTTGTGTACTAAATTTCATTAAGTTCTTGCTAATGTTCTTGTTTCATTGATTTTTATTAAATACATGCGAATTTGCATATCTGTGCAAATAAAATGTACTCTGATAAACTTAATTTCCTTAAATATATGTATGTTTGTTTTTTGCAGCCGGCTGGGTGGCGTGATTGGTTTGCCGCTGGTCTTCTGCACCTAAGGTTGCGGGTTCAACCCCGGCCCAAGTCGGGGGATTTTTCTGATGCATAAAATCGACAGCGGCCATGTCGTATGATTATACGGCATGTAAAAGTTCCCTAGGTGTTTGTTAGGCTTCGGTGCTCTCGTCAATATTAAATCTTATTACAGGTTCGCATTGTCAGAGCTCAGTGCCTCCCTCTAGGGAGGAAACTGGGCTTCAAAATTATCAACGGCTATATTGATATCCGTTTATAGGGTGCCGCACTAAAAAGAGACACCAGCGTCCGGGGAATGTACTAGGTCTGCAAAGGTAAAACACCAATCCGCAGCCCAGTAGAAATAATAATAATCAAAAATGTTTTTTAGTGCAATATCCTTTAACACGAAAAATTTTTTCAGTACCTTTAGTTTCGCGCTAAGTGATTTTCACTGTATCTGTCAAAAAATATTTCTTGATCTGAATTCTGTAATATAAATTCGTTTTTTCGCTCCCATTGAAGGTGCTCCTATTAAAATTAACTAGCTGAATGGGGCTTTTATTGATTAAGCGAGTTTTGTGTTGACTACACGCCATAATCGTCACAGCTATGTTGACTCTATTCAGCAGCTTTAATGAATGTTTCCTTTTAACACGTATACTTCCTTAGTTGAAAGTCGTTGATCCAAACGGCCATAGTCCCGCTTTCGTAGACGGCATTATTTTGGTCAAGCCTTGAAAAACATTAACTAAAGTGAAAATCGCTTAACACGAAACTGAGGGAAATGAATTATTTTTCATGTTAAAAGAATTTCGTGTTAAAAATATTGCACAAAAAAGAAACATATATTCAACAAAATTAAGTTTATTAGAGTACTTATTTTTGCATAGATATGTATACATGCATGCATTTAATAAAAATCAAAGAAACAAAAGTGTTCGCGAAACTTAATGAAATTAGATACAAAATTTTCAAGTTCTTTTTCAAAAAAAAAACAAAGCATTTATTGAGTTTTTGGAAACTAATCTGATGTTTTTCTTTGCATTTTTTTAACTTTAAATATTCCACAAATTATTCGATTCATCATTGGAGTGTGTGTCTAAATATTTTTCACGATGTTCCTCATTTCGGAGGACGTGGGAACAAGAGCTGCATTTTTCATTTCCTTTTCATCATCAGAATCTGCATCCATGATATATTTCGAGCTTTGAATACACTCCAAAATGAATTTGACTGTCATAATGGGGGGTGTACACACATTACCATCATCTACTGCAACGAATGCTTCCGATGATACAGTAGAACAGTCCAATAGCACAGAAACTTTCTCAAATATTGCATTAAGTGTCGGCTCATTTTCAATACCCAGAAAAGAAATATTTTCGTGTTAAACGATTTTCGTTTCGTGTTAAGAGAAAAAAGGCATGAAAATACTTAGTAGTTTGTCGGGACCATCGTATTATTTTGTATTAACCGATATCTCGCCTTTAACGTTTTCGCGTAATATATATTTCATTGTAACTGGAGGTAAAGCGGGTATGACGTAGATAGAATTCAAAATCACCCTGTTAACGAGCTGTGGGATTTTGAAGAGTAGGATAACAGCTCAGAGTTGTCTTCGTCAGTTGATCGTGACTCAAAATTATAAGATCCATCGGCAATAACTATTTTTTTTTCTTTTTGCTTCTTAGTACTACGTTAATAAACAATCTTGTTTAGCATTACGTGAAGACAAACTTTAAGCTTACAAGTAAAAAAAAAAATTACTAAAATAGATTGTAAAATTACACTAATAATGTAATAGAAATTATTGAGTGAACTTCACGTGTCAATGTTAATCTGTATCAACCAACCTCTTTAAAATAGATCTCATAATATTTTTCCTATATTCATTTATTTTTTGATTAAGGCATTTGCAATCATTAAAGACTTGATCAAAAATTTAAATAAAAAAAAATATAAAAATTAATTAATAATAATAAATTAAGTTTTATCAGCTATTTGCTACTTAAAATAGAAATTGATATACAAATTTATTTTATACAAACATACATTTAATTTTGGTTTATTGCAAAATGGGGTTTCTTTTTTACATGTAATAATACATAATAATGAAAGAATACTCTCTCTCATTACAGAGTGAAATATTATGCCTATTCTAAATCTGAAAGTCCTCCGTAAACTAGAGATAAGAAATGCGATTTGATAGTATCAAGTTTGAGGATTTGAGATAGATTAAGGATTCCAAAAAAAGATCTAATGTGTAAAATGATGAGAATTACCTCAAATTAAATCTGGCAAGATTGCATAAATCTTCCAAAACATCAGCACTGGATGCTTCTTCTAAACTAAAAGACGCATTTCTTGCAATCCTAATGCTATATCAGACTTATTAAAAGTATTCGACTTGTGTGTTTGGTGAGGTTCAAAAAAGTGTTTAATTAATTTGCTTTTTTAATGTTTGTAAAATAAATATGTTCGAATTTTTGTAATTGTGTATAAAAACTTATCTCAAAAAAATTAAAGTCATTTTTAAATCAAAATATTAGAAAAGTAACATATTTTCAAAAAAAAAATTCCACTTTAAAAAGTATAATCTTATGATACACTGCAGAATTGTGTGCGTGTCTATGCTTTTACGTTATGTATACCTTTAAATTACATATATTACTATAAAAAGAATTTAAAAATTAATAATAATTCACAGAACTTTCAAAAAATTAAAATTCTTATTTAATTTTGTTAAATTAAAAAAAAAAACTTTTTTTTTAAAAAAATTTCTTTTCAAAGGTTTTTTTTACCAAAAAATACCATCAGAAACTAAAGCTCACAATTACCAGTTTTTATTGTAATAGAATCCCGTAACACACTGGGACGAAAAAAATTGTCACTAGTGCCCACATAGAGCGATAAATAATCCCCTATATAACACGTAGGATAATATTAACATTTCTATATAATAGTTTAGTATATAAAATTAAATTTATATCCTTACCTATTGTTTTTTTAAAAATAAAATCTAAGTTTAAATAAAAAAAAGGAAAGTATTTTTTTAAATTTCTAATAAAAATGCACTTCACTGCTTGGCATTCATTACATATACGATATATTCGAAATATCTATAAATAAATTCCAACAATACCATCTTCTTAATATTAGTTGCGCAGATTCGTCTTTTTATTAGTCCGCAATTGTTTTTGAATAACGATTAAAAAAGACGCAAAATCGTCTCTGTTACCGTTATTCAAAAACAATTATTTTTTTTATTCCACTTTTAGACTTTTAAATAAGGCACAGGAATATAGAGAAAATAATATTCAGTTTTCTTTTAAATTCCATAAAGTGTTTGCTTAACGAATCGAATTTTATTAAACGTGTTTCTAGCGTTTTTGTTATTCGTGCATTGCCCTTTTTTCAAATCTGAGCCTAAAACTTGTTGCGCTTCATTAACTGAGAATAATGAGGTTTTCTTCATTTTTTTATTTGGAATGATCAAATGAGCCTATAAATCAATCGGATAAATTACAAGACTGAACGATTAAATAGAAAAAAGTGAAAGAATAAATGCTTGGATATAAAAATAGGATACCTCTTTATTTAAAGCCAGTTTAGACTGGTTTTAAGTGACATATCTGAACTTGCACTAATGCGTCCGATAATTCGTGTCCTGCACATACTCCGAGTTTATGATATTTAATTACTTAGCACTATATAAAAGGGCTTGTAATTAATTTCCAATAATTGTATCGTCAAAATAAGGACAACTTCAGAAAACTAAGATTTCAAATATTTTGAAAGTATTTCTCTACCAGAAAAATCTTCCAAGTTTAGATGTTGCTCCTTGAGAGTACGTAAAAGCAGACATGGGAATATGGTGTAAAAAAAACTTGCAGCATCTCAAGAATCATCCTTGTCTGTGTAAAATTTTATTTGTTTAGACCCTTAGGGTGAAAAGATACGTGTTTATTAACCGGTGTTAGGTGAATGCCTCCTTTTTTTTCTTATTCTTAGAAAAATTAATCAGTGATTTATGTTTAATTAGTTTTTCATGTTACACATAAAATAGATACTCAGTCACCTGATGGATTTAGTTTAAAAATAATTTAAAAGTAAGTTTGGTGATTCAAGATGACAAATTTTATCGTTAAACAAACACCTGGCTAGACATCCCAATTTTTGAGACACATATTTTATCGCAGGCTTTCACTAGTACGTTTTTTCATCCCCATATATGTGTATAAAATTATTTTCGTTGATGTTCTTTTTCGTTCCATTGTTTTTGTTTTAACTCGTTCCCTGTGTTTTAAACTATTTTCTTTTTATTTTGTATTACGAAGGCATTTTTATCTTTATGTTTTGTTGATCTTTTATGGAGAGCAACCATTTATACTCTCGTCTACCGTCCATTTTGAATTCGTCAACGTAATGTTAGTTTTATGGTATTCAAATCAACTCAAGTTAGAGGAGGAAAGTAGAATATCCATAAGAACAGCAGTATACTCATGAACTCAAAATGTCTGGTAGAAGTGCGCCAGGAGATTATCATTTCTCCAATAAAAAAAGGGCTATCTTACACATTTGACATTTAAATCAATATATAATAGTACACGGACTGTACAAAAGTATCCGGACACCCAATGACACTGATTCAGATAATTCTGAGGCAAACATTTTGTGCTGTTAGTACCCCTTTTGCATCGATAACAACCTGCACACGTCTGGAGAGTCTTTCCACCAGCTTTTGATAAGTGGTCAGATAAATTTACTTCCAGGCATCTATCACAACTGAAGTGAGCGCCGGATGGTCAATTTGGCTGGCAACGTAATCACCTGTGTTCTATTTCATCTCAAAGGTGTTCTATGGGATTTAGTTTTGAGCTTTGAGAAGGCCAGTTTAATTTTTAAATACCCATTTTATCAAACCATGGCTCCACAAGTCTCGATGCGTGAATGGAGCAGTTATCTTACTGACAGAGAAATGGGCCTTCCCCTAAATATTGGCATAGAGTTGGGAGAGTCGAATTATCCAGAATGTCCCCATAAATCTCGGAGCTCATGTTTCCAACCACAGGAACTAAGGGACCCAGGCCAAACTATAATCCCATCACCACCATGATGCTGTCACCACCAAACTTAACAATCGGCATAGTGGAGTCACTTAAAAAGCACTCGCTGGGTATCCGTCAAACCCAGATGGTTAGGGTCCGTCAAATTGCCAGAGTGTAAAACGTTTTTATCACTCAAAAGAAAATTTTCCCCATATGCGCAGTCCGATGACGGTGAGCTTTGTGCAAGTACAGTTGACGCTTCGCTTTCTGGAAAGTGATGTTCGGCTTGTGAGCGGCAGCACGACCATGGAATTGCAGTTTCTTAAATTCTCGACGAACATTCCTGCTGCTAGCACTAAAGCCAGATTAATTTTGGAACTCTTGAGGGATTTCAACGGATGAAGACTTACAGTTCTGCTTCACTATCCTTTCCAAAATTCTACTGCTGTGTTCACTAGTTTTTTTTTCGGCCTTATTACTTCGTTTTTCTGCAGTTTCACTGACCCGAAGTTTCCATTTTACAATTACATCACCCAGAGAGGAGTTTGGCTTCAGTAAAAGATCTGAAATTTTGTACAAATTGAAAAAAAAATCAGTTCATTTTTTTAAAAAGATGAACTTATTTGCCACAAAGGCGGCATCTCACTATTATGCCACGATTAAAGTCACTAAGCTCCTTTGACTTACTCATTGTCTCACCACAATGCATAAATATGACCTGACAAGCCACTTCCAACCCTTTTATAGCTTTCGGTTACGCATCAAATTCCTTATGAGGGGTCCGAATACTTTTGGCCAGATAGTGTTCTATGAGGCTACTTCTACTTATGCATATTTATCAATTAAGAAAAGTTATTTTTCAGGGTATTTTAATATACCCCTTTATGAACTTCAGAGCCTTAAAAATGTTTTAAAAGTTGAGAAAAAGTGAGGAGAAGTGAAACCTGCCTTTCTTTAAATTCTTTCTGTGCGAATTTTAGGGTCTAGGGATAAGGATCACAAAATTCACGGTCGGATACATTCATGTTGTATTACAGCTAGCTTCCTCTGTCCTGTTTTTACTCAAGAGCCATCTCCAAGAGTAGCAGGAGCTGTTGCTCGTTAAATGGAATTTGCAAGATCTCTCAAGTGGTAAGAAATTTAGAAAAGGTGGACACAACCCAAGTGTCATATCACCACTTGACGATGATTAAAAAAATTATAAGATCATGTACAATAGTGCTCGCATTGAAGGCCAAATTGGATCAGCTCATGTTTATACTATTTTATGTATTTGACAACAATAAAAAATGTCTGAATGGATGAATAAAGCAAAGTTTCTCTACGAACTGTGCTATGATAAACTGAGCTCAAAGCAAGTGAAGGCTCATGAACTGTCAATATATGATAGACAAAAGCCTATTTACTTTGGTTTTTCCATTTCTACAAGTTATACTGGAAATGTGTGTTTACTTCTACAGTCTAATAATCACGTTCATGATTCAATGCGACTTACTGAAACTCGCCCCGTTGGATGTTGGTAATATCATTGCGTAGGCTCTATTGCAGTGCTTCGAGAGTTTGTGTTGTTGTTTCTGCTCATCTCCATATCTAGCCAAGCTAGACCAAGTCCATGATTTCACTCACTCTCAAAAAGTCTAACACTATTAGAGGGTCTTCATAAAGATCTTGTTTTGTAAGCTGCAGACAGTCAAGAATGTGTTCTGGAGATGCCTGGCAAGCAGAACACCTAACACAAGTCGGAAGAACTTACGGAGAAAAAAGTGCAACTTTTGTGGTCAGCAAAGACCGGAGCACCCAAGAGGTAGAAGGCTCTTACTCAGCTCCTTCACCTGCAGTTCTTAGCTGAACATAATGAAATGGCCTTCACTCCAAGAATGGCCCTACAAGGAGAAAAAAATCTCCCGACATACTTCGCCCATTCCACCCAGGAACACCCCCTCGCCACGTTGAGGCAAACTGCAGGACTTGAGGGGGTCAAGAGTTTGTAGAGGGCTCTGGTGAACCTTGTCCTCTAGATTACCCTACAAATACTAAAATCTCAACTGAATTGATCGGGTGACCGCAAAGGTCATAAATCCTCCGAAAAAATCACCGCCAGGAAATGAAAACTGAATGCGACTTCCTTTTTTTAAATTTTTTTCTCAGTTAAGTAGAGTGTAAATGTATTCCCTAATTCCTGCGCTTCTTCCCTGTTGCTGTTTAAGATCCCTGTACGTCATAGTTCTTAGTTCCCTGCGTTGCATTCAAAATATTGCTTGTTTGCTGCTTTGGATGTATCCACGTTTTTTTTATTTTTTTTATTTCTTATCTCTCATATTCATTTTGGTTTATCATGAGCAACACAACGTTAGCTAACTTTTTTAAATCAAATTTTTGGATTTTAAGTTTATAATCTACATTCACACATCGAAATGTTAAATTAGTCTTAAATTAAACATTCCATGTGTAAGAATTTCAAGTATTAAAAATACCGGATTGTGTTGTACAAGTGAACGTTCACAATGCTTAAGACAATTGCTGATCTCGCCGAATATGGAGTGCGTTCGGTAATCCGTTTTTTGAAAGCAAGGAATGTTGAGCTAGTTTATTTTCCTAGTTAACTTGTAGAGATTTATGGGTCGACAATTCAATGATGGATGCACTAATGATCATGACGAATCACGGAGTGAGAAGCCTTCTGTTGATAATGACAATTTGGGGTTGAAAAAGTGACGAATAAACTTTGTGAAAACAGTTGGTTAACAATCGGATTGCTTTGAGATAAGTTTCCGTAAACTGCTGTTCAGCAGTGCCTCTCTTCACTGGCAGCATCTTTCTTTAAAGAGGGTGTAGACAAGTTATATCAGGGGTACAAACCTTTTTTTTTTGCTGGGCCGCATACATATGTCAGCCTTTTCACGTGGGCCGCAACATGAGGTTACACGGGGAAAGGGGGGGGGAATGCTTTAAGACCAAGATAGCATTAGAAATTTAAAATATGGAAAATGGATCAAAATATTATAACTCCTGCTTTGTGCTTTTTTTTAAATTTTTATTTACTCGTATTATTTTTTTTTATTTTTGTCAATTTTACTAAATTGAAAGAATTTAAGAGAGAGAAAATCTCCTTCACAATTTGTGCATCAGTAAACGGTTTCATATGTTTACTAATAATATGACAAACTTCTTAGGATGTCTTTGTTA
This sequence comes from Trichonephila clavata, assembly GCA_019973975.1. Taxonomy (NCBI): domain Eukaryota; kingdom Metazoa; phylum Arthropoda; class Arachnida; order Araneae; family Nephilidae; genus Trichonephila; species Trichonephila clavata. Next base: position 57,057 of record BMAO01033038.1, read on the forward strand.
CTACTGTGACATTACCACTGACAAAACACTTTGTTGCTGTTTCAAAGAATATTCAATAAAACCAATTTATCACCTCTTTAAAGAGTAAAAGTGTCGTTGAATGGTTCCTGTTTATTGGTATTTTTTAAGTACATCACTTTCGTGACAAATCAAACAAGTACTGATCCATGTTTGTTTTTCACTACTAAACAGCCAACCTCCAAATTGTTCGAATATTTTTCGCTTGCAAAGCATCAAAGATTGTTATAAATTAGTTCCAACCATAAAATTGTCACTACTCCACTATTGTCTGTTATTACTAACCGTAACCGTTATAAATAGAAAAAAAATATCAATTCGCAGACATACGACATCGAATGCAAAAAAAAGCAAAATTGATATATTTGATTTCTTGTCAAAGAGTTTCCCATCAAATTTTTAATACATTGTCTTAAATAAAAAAAATTCTCAGAGCAATGGGTCATGACAGGGCCACTTAAAAAGACTCGGTGAGCCCCATGCGGCCCGCGGGACGCAGGTTTACAAATGCCTGAGCAATAGTGGTAACTATGTAGAAAAATATGTTCCAACATGCTCTTTCATGTAAAAATAATATTGTTTCGAAAAAAGATTCATTATGTGAGTTTTACCAAAACGGTACTTAGTTTCCAGACACGGCTCATATTTTTAATCTACTCATTGTTACGTAGAACACCATTTTTAAAAATACTTTTTCCAACATCGTCAATAACGCATAAAATATGGACTGAATCTATTTTTTAAACATTTTGTATATTAAGATTATCATTTTCATAAATTTAAACGATCTATATCAATTCGCAAATTGACAGTGTGAAAACTTGACAAAAATATGTTGTTAATTTCGAATAATTTATCATAATATATGCTACTATTCATATGTCATACATTCATATGTCTAAAATATTTAAAGTGAAACTCCACTTCAAACAAATGTTGAAAAAAACCTCGTATAATCGATTTTAAAGAAATTTACTTTTTTACTACTATCTTTATTATTAGAAATACAGCGAAAATCGCTTAACGCGAAACTGAAAGAACAGAAATATTTTTTTTGTATTAAAAGAATTTCGTGCTAAAGAGTATTGCAAAAAAAAAAACATATATCAGAAAAATTAAGTTTATATTAGAGCTTATTTTATTTACATAGATATGTATGTATGGATAAATTTATAAAAAGCAATTAAATAAAAACAACATTCACAAGAGCTTACAAAAATAAAAAAAAATACACACACAACTTTCTTTTTTTTTTTTTTTTTTTTTTTTATAACATTTTCTGAGTTTTTGGAAAACAATCGGATATTTTTCTTTGCATTGTTTTTTCAGCATCAAATGTCAACAAATTGTTCGATATCGTCCGTTTCCGAACACTGCTCGATGTCGTTCATTTCACCATTAGAATGTGATTATATATAACTGCGCATACTTATCATGACGTTTCTCATTTCATTACTCATTTACTCATTTAACTTTCGCCATTGGAATGTATCAATGGTATTTTTTAGCCTTGCACAAACTCCAAACTGTCTTTGTCTGCCATAATTGGGGCTGTACACAAATTATCACCATCTATTGCAATGAGTTATTCCGATAATACTACAGGACGGTCGATGTTTTTCGTATTTTGTTCATTTCCAGAAGGGAAATCTTTTCGAGTTAAGAGAAAACAAATGCATGAAAAAAAAAACATAGTAGCTTGTTGGGACCCTTGTATTATTTCATGTTAAACGATATTTGGTCTAAGCATTTTCGCGTTAAACATATTTTACTGTATTTTAATTTTCAATATGCAAACAGCTTTGATAGTATTACATAGCATTATCACCAATATACATTTTTTTTGCGTATCAAAAAACTATTATTTTAAATACGCACACATTACAAATACACATATACGCAAGACACATTGCATGTATAATATCTTTAAAAGGTCATGCAAACAAAATTTCTTTGCCTTTAGTGATTAAGCTCTCTCAAAACTTACAATAAAACTTATTCATTATCAACCTATTTATAAAATTTTATAATGCTGTGATTTATGTATCTTTTTAAAAATTCTAAAAATATTTCATTTTCAAAGTTCTTTGGATTATTTCAGAAGGTTCTAGATCCTTCTCAAACAAAGCAATACATAAATCTCAAACTGAGTAAACTTTGGCACCCTTCAATAAGCAGTCGTTAAACCTGAAAACCAGCTGTTCAAAATCCTTCTTTTCAAACACAGATAATCCTTTCTAAACCTTAAACCTTGTCTGTAACAGTTCTTTATCTGCCTCGGTGGAAGGGTTTATCTTTATTCAAATAATATCAAATGTTTTTGAATGCTTGGAAAGGTTAAAAAAAAATGCAATGAAGTGCAATGTAAACAAGTGCAGATTACTTTATCAGTGGAATCAGAAACTGAATTCTAGATGATCGTTGTTGAAAAGAAAAGTTAACGAGGCAAGAAAAACCCCGTACAAATTTTATTTTATATTTTGGCGACGATTTCATTTAAAATGTCATTTTAATGTCTAAAATATTCGTATTTTTATTTTTAATTTTTATAGTGATAACTGTCCCATTATATGGATGCCGCGGTTTGCTTCTCAGTAATCCCTAAAGGGAAATATGTGTGAACCTTCCCTAACCGATGGGGGATTCAGTCAGTCTGTAAACAACTTTGGCCGATAACGGACCCCTGAAATCGGTGGGTGTGCCTATCCACAAAATAGTAGTTTTTAATTTATATTTAATTGTTTGCGTGTTGTGTGTCGTCATAATCAATATTCAAAACGAAAATTAAGGACTGATAATTGAAAACTGAATACGCAACCAAATCACAACAATGGATTCAAAATCGCATGAAATTGTGATTATAGTCAATTAAATCTATTGCTTTATCATCTCAAAAATAACATTTAAAAATCATAAATAGCGTAGAAACTCTAATAATTATTAATTTTCTTGTTAGTTAATAGTTATTGATTCTCTAAAACATACCAGTAACAACTCAAAACCATTTTTTTTTTCGCAAAAAATACAAACACCATAAAAACTCTACTGTTGCCATTTGCCACTTAATTTCTAAAATACATCAAAACAAAGATAATAATCAGGTAAAATATCAAGCTGATAAAAATCTCCTATTAATTAAAATTTAGAAATTTAAAGTATCCGACTACCCTAAAATTGTGAATTTTGTCAAAAATTGACAAATTTTTTTATGATTTTATCTTATTAGCTTTATAAAAATACCTAGTTTATCGTTTTCTGTTCTCTAGAACAAAAACTACAAGTGTTTTAGTAAAAGCAGATGCCATTACTTTAACCAAGATGTCATACTTAAAACGCGTTTTACTCGAAATGTGATTTTTTGAAAATAATCAAACGGGGTCAGCGATTGCTAAAAAGGTTTTGAACATAATTAACTGAAATTTTTTGTGTATGTTCTGTATAATAGCGCAATTGCTTTCCTTCAGATGTATCAATCACTGTTTTATTACAAAATTTACAGTCCCCCTTATGTGAATATAATCACTGCATTTTTAAGCAATTTCATATAATAACTGAGGTAAAGTACTCTAGTTTTTGTAAAAAGGAAAATATCTCTTATCCTGAAGGTCATTTCAAAAATGAATAATATAGCAACACATCAGATTGAAAAATTTGTTTATAAGCCTTTGGACAGAATGGACCACGTTTATGCTATTTTTTGTCAATTTTTACCTATTTTTTCCCATTTTAGTAATAATAATTTATTTTCCTCTTCTTAATTTTAACACATTTTTCTTAAAATGCACTAATCCAAATCTAAAAATAACAAAAAAATCCCCATATCTCATTTCTTTAAATAAAAAAAAGTTGTAGCAAACAGTCGGATACCTTAAAATATTAATGTATTTTTAAATAAAATTATTTTTAAAGTTTTTTTTTTTGTAAAAAAATGTGTTTCTGAACTTTTTACTGATATAATTTTTGTATGCACATGCATTTAGTAAAATGTAATTTATTTGGAAGCTTAGTTATCAGAAATAAAATTTGTCTTTTGTTAATAAGATTGGTGAAATAAGAATAATCAACAAGGGAATAACAAAAAAGTTGGGAAAATTCCATTATTATTATGATTATTATTTTGTCAAACAATTTAATTTCCATGAACAGCCATTTCTATTGCAATATTGGAAAGGAAGAAATGAGCATTCTATGATAGATATTTAAAACAATTATCCACTAATCTAAAATTTAAAAAAAGGAAACCACAAATAATTTACAGTGCATATTCAAAAAAATACTAATAACTGGTTTCAATTACCAAACAATTTTTTAGGAAAAAAAATAACTACTATTCTTTTTTAGTACTTAGCATTTAATTCTAAGAAAAATCATTTCTGTGGTAATTCGAATAAATAATTTTGTCTGGAAAAAACTCATCTAATATTCTCTTGGAAATAAATTATTCCCTATATTAATTCACCACTTATTTAAAAAATTGGCTGAAAAGGTTTATTATCTATTCTAGGCGTAAAAATAATTTGCTGTTTTTTTATGGTATCAAATTACGTTTTAGTAATTTATTTTTTTCAGAAACTCATATCATTATATAAGCCTTTTACGAAATTTGACAAGCGGAAGTAAGAAAGTCAAACCAGCTGTCCATTTCGTATATCATTTAATTCATTGTGAAAGGATTGACTAACCGTCAATATTTTTTTCATTTTTATTTAAAGCTCATATTACGAAATCAAATACTGTGATTTATGTTTTCACTAAGAGGTGCTTTCAGTTTCTAAAATTTTGACTGAGTGTATAAGTATTAGAAATTCTTTTATTAAAAAATAATGCTATTTGGGATAAAAATAATAATTTATAATGTAAAATGCAAAAAAATTACTGGATTGCTAAGATAAAAAACAGTTTAAAATATAGTCGCTTTGAATATTATAACTACAAAATACTTTTTAAAAAGTTATTGATTTGTACTCGATTTCCTATCAATTATTTTTTATAATGCTTTTCATTATAAAAAAAATAATAGCGATAAACCACGAAAAATCATTATTGAAAAAACTCATTTTATTCAATAATAAATTTTTAATTTTTTAAAATTCTTTAAAAAGTAATTTTTAATAAATTAAAATAAATTCAGAAATATTATTACTCAACATTTTTTAAAATTTAAAACTCAGTTTATGTTATAAAAATTCATAAGTATAATCACAATAAATAAAATTCACAATCAGTATAATCACAATCAATAAAATTCGCAATCAGTATGATCACAATCGATACTATTCAATTAGAATCATATGTAAAAATTAATACACAATTCACAACCAGTAATCACAATTAATAGAATTCACAATCAATACAATTTATAATTAGTATAACCACAGCCAATACAACCACAATTAATACCAATAATAATCAGTTCAATCACAATCACTAAAATTCACTGTCAAACATAGTCAACGAAGTAAAAATCAATGTAAATAAAATTAATATAGTGAGAATGACTATATATTCAAACTTGAGGATTCTTTTTAATTTTTTTTTCTATTACTTCTGCTATGAACATTTGTTCAAAGGATTTTTACAGAACAAGTGTTTCATGGAATAATTATCAGAGTTCGGAAAAGGATTTCAACTTATTTACCATAAAAATTTATCAATTCCTTGGAAGGGAACGAGTGTTTGATTAATGTTGCACTGTAAGGAAACATGTGAGTTATTGACGACAAACTTCGTAATTTTGAACTTCGGTCAAGTGACGAAGACGACATTAGAGCTGGCATCTTCCTCTCCAAACTACCACACCACGCTAACGAAAAAACTTTGAGCCACGACAGATTTAACCTGCATCAGCTCCTTCGCGCGGCCAGTCTTCATTCCACTAGGTCTCGAACTCATGGCACACCGACTGCGAGCATTGACCATGAGCAGTAGGCTACCACGATCACGCAATCTTTAGGACCCTTATTTTTAGAAAAATAAATCAACAATTAATCTTTTATTACTGAAATCCATTTTCTTCGAAACTTATTATCAATCATAATTCAAAACTACTATTTTACACACATTCTGACAGGAATGCCCTTAGTTCTTCGTAGGAATTGCAACTTCGTGTTATATATATTTTTTCAATCCGGGATATCGGGATTACATAATCTAAATCCCGGGACTGGTCCCGGAATTAAAAGTAGATTGTTTATGAAAAATACTTACACAATAGCATAGTTGAAATCACATAATAAAAATGAAAAGATTAAAAAATTGGTCTAATATTATTATTTATTGAAACAAATCAAAACCAAACTTAATTCATCATAAAGAAACAAATAAAAAATAGTACTTAATGAAATTAAAAAAAAAAACGTTTCTTCATTTCTTATGTTTCTGTAAATAAGCTTTTAAAAAACAGTTCGTCCAGCGTTTCATCATTGAAACAGCTTCTTAGTTTTGTTACAAATTGTCCTGCCGAAGAAAATGCTCGTTCAGATTCTACACTAGTAGGATAAAATTATCAACGAACATTGTTCGATGTCGTTCATTTTGTTATTCATTTCACAATTGGAATGTACTTCTAAATAAACTATCTGGCCAAAAGTATCCGGACACCCCTTAAAAAAGTGGTTCTGGCGAGTGACGCAATTTGATATGTAATTGAAAGCTATAAAAGTGCTGGTAGTGACTTGTCAGATTGTATTTATGCGTTTGTGAGGCAATGAGTAAGTCAAAGGAGCTTAGTGAGTTTGATCGTGGCAGTATAGTGGGATGCCACCTTTGTGGGAAATCAGTTCGTGAGATTGCGGACATTCTACAGAAGCCTAAATCTACTGTGAGTGATGTAATTGTGAAGTGGAAACATCGAGGCAGTGGAACGGCAGAAAAACGAACCGGTAGGCCGAAAATACTTGGTGTGAACTCAGCCGCAGAACTCTGAAATGGGTAGTGAAACAAAATCGCAAGTCCTCGTTGGTGGAAATTTCTCAGGAGTTCCAAAGTTCATTAGGAATTAGTGTTAGCAGCAGGACTGTCCGTCGAGAGTTAAAAAACTTGGGATTCCATAGTCGTGCAGCCGCTCACAAGCCAAACATCACTCCACAGAATGCGAAGCATCGATTGCAATGGTGGAGAGCTCACCGTCATTGGACTGTGGACATGTGGAAAACTGTTCTTTGGAGTGATGAATCTCGCTTTACAATCTGGCTGTCGGATGGACGCGTCTGGGTTTGGCGGATGCCCGGCGAACGTTTCTTTAGTGACTGCATTGTGCCGACTGTTAAGTTTGGCGGTGGAAGTATAATGGTGTGGGGTTGTTTCTCGTGGTTTGGCCTGGATCCGTTAGTTCCTGTGATTGGAAACATGAACTCTGAGATGTATGTGGACATTCTGCACTCAAAACTATATGGCAATATTTCGGGGAAGGCCCATTTCTCTTCCAGCAGGATAACTGCTTCATTCACACATCGAGGCTTGCACAGACGTGGTTTGACAAAATGGGTGTTCAAAAACTGGACTGGCCTTCTCAGAGCCCCGATCTAAACCCCATAGAACACCTTTGGGAGGAATTGGAGCTCAGATTACGTAGCGAGCCAAATCGACCATCCTCACTGCAAGCACTCACTTCAGCTGTGATGGACGCCTGGTAGGCAATTCCTATGGTCACCTTTCAAAAATTGGTGGAAAGTCTTTCCAAACGCGTGCAGGCTGTCATCCATGCAAAAGGGGGACCAACATCATATTACTATGTGCCTCAGGACGCTCTAAGTCCATACCACTGGGTTTCCGGATACTTTTGACCAGATAGTGTAACTGCGCATACTTTTCATGATGTTCCGCATTTCAGATAACTTGGAAACAGAAGCTGCATTAGTTATTTCATTTTCGTCGTCGGAATCCACATCGTTATTTTTTTAGCTTTGAACAAACTCAAGAATGTATTTGTCTATCATAATTGGAGCTGAACACATTATCACCCTCAACTGCAACTCAACTCAACTGAATTCTTTCGATGATGCAGACAGACCAATAATACAGAAACTGTTCATTCTTAGAAGGGAAATCTTTTCGTGTTAAGTGATTTTCATTTCATGTTAAGAGGAAAAAATGTATGGAAATACATAGTACTTTGTCGGGACCGTTGTATTATTTCGTCTTAAGCACTTCCGCATTAAAAGTATTTCACAGTAATTATATTAACAAACACATTAGTTGCTAATTGCAAAAAAAGCAAAATAAAAGTAACTTTGTTTTTCCTTACTTTATTTTAAAAGACTCGCTTGCTATTTTAGTAACAATCAAAGCTCCCGTCGCTCTCTCTCTTTCTCTGTCGGCCATTTTTAATTCGTAAATGTAATATTAATTCAGTGAAAATTCTACTTTCTTTCTCAAACCTGGACTAATGTATCGGTTTGAATGCAATAAAGTGTATCCGAAAGATCGAATGATAATGAAAGTTTATCTGAAATTATATTTTGTCTCCACGCGCGATTAGTGAAAATATTTTTATGTCTATAATAATGATTCATTTGCATTCAAATCGATATTCTAGTCTAGGATGAGTCTAGATTGAAAATAGAGTTTCCATTAAATTAATATTTTATTCACGAATTCAAAATTGCGGATAGATGGAAGCCTTAGGTCTTCGTTTACATCATTTTGTTCTGTTAACAAAGTTAGATTATATATTGATACTGTGTACATGTACATATTTAAATGGAGAGAGAGAAATAAATTCAGAAAAAATAAAAATTAAAAGTCTTATTAAATACTTTATAGATCAAAAATAGCCAATAATTTTATTAATAGTTATCTCTATATGAAAATTCTAAATTGTGTAAGGAATAAATTCTTATTTGCAGATTACTCTAGTAAGCTATAATTAAATAATATATTTTAAATATTCACATTTCCAAGTATTATCTCCATTTAATTACCTACATATTTAATTCAGATAGCGTAATAAAGGCTCGTAAAAATAATATATTTCAGTAATTTTTATTTTTAACTTTAGTACACTAGAGTGTAGACGAATACAAAATTATTCGTATTGTTACTCCTATAATTTTAGTATATTTAACTTAATTTATTTAAATTATAATTATTTTAGTAAAAGTAATTTTTATATTTATTGCTATGCTACAATTCGTAATCTGTATTGGGATCTTGAATTTGGTAATAACTTGCTTATAGCTCATTGATTAATCGTGATCTTAACTTTCTTGAATGTATCTTTACATAAACTATCCTTTTCTTATAATGGATTTGGAATTTCTATCAGACATTTTCAATGGGCTTTTGCACAGTATTATAGACATAAAGGGGGAAGGTAGCTAGCCAGACAAAACTGGTTAAACCCTACTTTTTAAAAACTAAAAGTTGTTCTCAGTCAGCATTGTTTATAATATGCAGAATCCATCTTTTTAAGTTTCCAGTACTGCATGATTATGTTATCTTTAATATTCAAGTAAGTTCTGTCTTTCTATCAAAGACTATTAAGAATTACATATATAATTTTTTTTATATTAAGTTACAACCGCTAAGTTATTTTTATTATCGTTTTAGCTAGATTTGTTGTGCTTCCTTTCAAAAATAAGCTAAAGCTTTCTGTTTAAGAATTGGCATTAGATGCCGGTTTCTCATTCTATTTTATTCAAGTAAAAAAAGGCACAGTCGCCAACAAAACGTGTGTGGATCATTTTTAATTAAGTTTTACAATTTTCAATACAGTTGGATAAAAGTGGTACCAATGTTAATAACTCAAAGGGAATAAAATTATGGGGTAAATGGATTAATTAATGAACTTAATTAACATCATTAATTTTCTTCTTAAACAGAGCTTTCCCCTTTTCAGCAGAATTATATAATGAATGAATGGTCTTAATAATCTATGTTCCCAATTTTATTCGAATCCAATCTTTAACACCAAAGATATTTGGGGAAAGTTGTTAGGGGGCCATGTATTGGGTTACTTTAACGCAAATGATTCCTAATATTTCCCCCTTTCTTAATACCTATACTAGATGACTGTGAGAATTTATAAATTAATATACTGCATTTTAATGCATAAAAATTGAGCATTAGAAATCCTTTTTGTGAGTATTTCCTACACTATTTTGAGGAATTGCTTATAATTTTAGATTTTGAGGTTTTTTGTATCATGTAGATTTCAAACATGTAGGAAATTCGGTGTGTTAATATACAGTTTTTTCACAAATACGTTTAGCAACCTATATATTTTTCAATAACGTTTTTTCAATTATCTTACTTTTTTAAATCGAACAAACACTGTTAATTGATTTAAACAACGTTATAAAAAGTGTTGAGACAATTTTTTTCTATTGCTAAAAAAAATGTGAGGCATTCATTTAATATAAAAGATCTTCGTGAGTTTTCCATTTGTGTAAACACACTCATTATAGACCCTTTCCTCCATAACTTCAAAAACTTTTCACGAGAATTTTATGAAATCTGAAATTTAGGCAAATTTAAAGATGAACAATGAGATAGGTTACAAACAATTCTTATTAGCTAAAATTAGCTTCTGAAAAATTACACTCTCTCTTTTTTCAGAAGCTAATTAATAAATCAGCACTATATAACGTAATTTCCCTCGAGCCGTCAAAATTTGACCAACCTTGAAGAAAATTCGAAAGAGAACCCCATTTTTTGTTACCATATACTGTGCTATTGTGATTGAAATAAGGTAGCTGTTGTAGGACCTTATCAGTCCCCGGGTGAGTGAGTGAATTTTTACGTCGCACTGTTCAGCTACACGAAGGCTTTTGGCGATGGACCTAGTAACTTTGGGCCATGGTCAAGTGACGAGGACAACACCTGAGCTGGCACCTCCCTCTCCTAACTACCACACCAACGGGAGGTCGTTTGAGCTCTCGACAGATTCAACATGCATCGCCCCCTTAAACGGTGGATCTTCAGCGGCACTGGGCTCGGACTCACGACACGCCAACCGCGAGTCCTTGATCACTAACTAGGCTATCGCGGCCTCATCAGTTCCCGGAACCTGAGCATATGCTCGTTGGAGCACTATTAAAGATGTTACTGTCTCTTCCGAGTTAAAAAATGTTCTTGACATTGCTGCTGCAAAAGTTAAATGATTTTCGTTCCGATAAATCAAACATTTAAAAATCCAGATATCTTGTATGACAAAATTTATAAACTATTACTGACTGAAAAAACAAAAAATCAATTTTGTTGGTATTTTATGTATGCGTGGGAAACTATGATTAATACTTATAAAGTATTCCAAAATTTGAAAAATCCAAAAGAGATCATTTTAGTTACTCCTGACAGAAATTGTTCCTTATGCTTGAATTGGCCGTTAAGGATGTAAATAATGTTTTTTGACGTATTCATATGCATATATATATTGTCTGACCTAAATGAATAGTAGTATTTTTTGTATCTGCTCTGTACTGCGTTTCTGTGCGAATTTCATTTCTTGTATGGGAATTTGAGTTACTATATTTTCCATTCAGCCCTCGCTCAGTACTTATGAATATGTTTTCCTTTTTTTTTTTTATCGTAATCGTTCATTTCATCGTTATTAATATTTTATGTTATTTTCTTTTAAACCATTCTATTATAAAGAGTTGTCATAATTTTTATTAATAATCTGCAGAATAATAGTTCTAAGAGAACGATTAATTCTTTTAGTTGCAGAAGTCGCACATTCGAACATGAACTTTATTCGGCAAAATTACAAAGGTTTTTGCAATTGTAATCATTCAAAAAATTTACGTGCAATAAAGCATAACCAGGATCTTGTATGCATTTTGATGTGAATTCTGAATTGTTAGGAAACATTTCTGATACCATTTTGTGTGAGTGTGTGTGTTTATTTTATTCTTTTTGACCACACATTTGATTCCGTATATTAGGAAATGTTCCAATTGACAAAAAATTCATTTGTGTAAGTGCACGATTTCATTCAAAGTTGTTACTGAACCATGAATGTTTGATATTTTTATTCAGATCTATTATATAATATCATTCTATTTTTCATTAAAGTAAAACGTAACCTTTTACACATAGATTGACAGGAAGATATTTCGGTGATATCATTTCACATTAAAAAAAATCGTTTGCTCTTTTCAGTTTTCTTTGAGTTGTATCCTTTATCATTTTAAAAAATGGTTCGCTAAACATGGTAGAATAATTTTCAAATTTTTAACATCTTTGTTTGAATTATTTTAGGGAAATTTTTTATACCATTTAAAATTTCATTCGAGTCATTTTCAAAAACATTATTTAATGATATTTTATTCTTTTTTATAACCTTGAAAATTATTTTTTTCTAAAAATTTTTACGTTTTCAAAGTTATTTACAGTAAAAAATTTAAAAAAATTATTGAAAAATTTCCAAAAATTTATCAGTTATTCCACAGTTTGTTTCAAAACTTCATGAGGAGACTAGATTAGGAGGAGAATAGGTTCTTCATAGATTTTCTTATTCTAGCTTTAAACTTTTCAGACTCTTTTGAGCAAAACATAGCTGAATAATTGCTATAATATAGCGATTCATTTAATTTTTTTTTCAAAAATATGCTTTTTTTAAATTTTATCAAACAACAAATAAATCATAATTTAATTTAAAAAAATGGAATGTTTATCAACATAATCAATATCCTCTAAATGTTTTATAATCACCAAATATTTTCGACATAATGTTTCACAATGATTTACTTTGTAATTTTCTTAATCCTGAGAAAAATGTTTCATAAGGAATCTGAAATAAAATTATTGCATCCTTTCTAAACAAAATCCGCTTAAAAATCATTTGAACTATCAGATCAATTTTCATTTCGACAGCTAAATGCATCTATAGAACGAAAAAGAGAAAAATATTTTTCAATGCTATTTTAGGATTCGATAACACACACACATTTCAAAAATATATATCTCGTATTAATGGCAAGGAGAAGGGTTGCTATTAATTCAAATGGCATCGAGCGTACTATCACAACACAAATGACGACATCGGTTGCCATGACAATGAAATAGCTACCCGGAACTACGCTCGGGAAAATTGTAAGCTGACGTTTTCATCGATTTTTTTTTTTTATCAAGTAAATGAACACCAATAGGGGCTGGGAAAGATTGTTACTATGATGTTGCTGAAAATACAAATTTCAGACCACATAAAAAAAGAGGCACTATAATTTCACAATACATCATCATGTAAAATTAAATTTTTTTCGGTAATACGTTTTGCGGAAGAATGTTACATTAGATAAATTCATTTTACAGAATAATTTATGTTATAAAAATTAAAAGAATAACGGAAAAGTAATGCTGGAAGAATAAAATAGAATAAAAGAATTTATATTCATTATTTTAAAATTTTGTTTTCATATTCTTATGTTAGTACATAGCAGCTTATTTAAATATTTCCTTTAAAATATTTCTGAATACAATTTACAGAATATTTTCTAACATTTTCAATTGATAAAGTTGTAAAATATTAGAGAGAATTATCGTGTGATATTTTATATATTTATTTAGTAGTTAAGAATACGTATATATATATATATATATATATATATTCCTTCTAACAAGCATAAGCAAGCAATATTATTCCAGTGTGAAGTATAATATTTGATCATTCATCATATAGGTATTGAATTACTCGTATAGCATTAAATAACAAAACAATTCCCAAATCCTTTTCTCGCTTTTTTTATGTTTAAAAGTAATTAAAATCTTTCAAAACTTAGTTGCATCAATTAATAAGTTTCCTTTAATCCAAAATGTAACGATATTACTTATCGCATAAGCATTCTCTTTTTTTTTAACACTCTTTCATTAGCTCCACATTGAATGTAACGCAATTTTTGAGCTCGGTTTTACTCACTTTAAAAGGTCAGATTAATTAGAAATTTTGGACACCGATGACAATACAATAATTTAATAATTTTGTTCTATTTCTTTGATCAGGATTATCAGGGTTAAAATTTTCCCATTCCCAGATTTGGCTACTAGTTTCAGATCCCATTTCCAGATTTGGCAACTAAAAGATTAAGTTACAACCCTAAAGCGAAAACGCTCGTGGTTAATACCAATAATTTCTCACAAATTCTTCGATTCAAAACGTGTTCTTTCATGTCTAATGCTGATTCAAGTTTCCGAGAGAATATTGAGCTCTTTTTAATGAAAAATATCATTGATTTTTACACCTTCTTCCGCATTAAATATTTCAAACTTAGCTCTTCCAGATTTCCTTCAGATGGCTGATCCTACATTTTCCAAACTAGGCCGTATCGACGCACTGATAGGATGCCAGTGGGTATTCCATCTTCTAAAAAATGACGCATTTAAGGTTAATTCTTCAATGAATAAATGATAGTTTTAAAAACTAAAGAAACACGCTTTTATTGTAGATTGAACTAAAAAATGGAAAATAAATTGTAGTTTAAAAAAAACTAAAAAACACGTCTTTATAGTTAATCGAACCAAAAAGTAAAAAATAATTCTTAATACAAGCATAAAATGATTAACGAAAAAATTAAAAGTTTAGTACAAAGACTCCATGTTTTTACCACATGGACATTAATTTTCTCGTTAATCATTTTATGCTTATATTAAGAATTATTTTTTGCTTTTTAGTTCGATTAACTATAAAAGCACGTTTTTTTAAACTATAATTTATTTAATTCTGGAGTAGGAAAAAATTTTACTCATTTCTTACTTAAAAATCTCTTAAGCAATTCCAAAAGCTAAATAAACATTTGATTCTATTAAGAAAGTTAAATCTAATATTTCCAAAATGATTTTTGAGACTTGCTTTTTCTCTGAACAAACTCCCATCATAAGTTTTCTTATTTGTTTGAATTCAAATGGCATTAATTTTTTTTATCTTGTGCTTAAAAGATAACACTCTAATGCTACAAAATTTTTAAGTTCATTTGAGATTCTCTTAAAAATTTTATGAGTTACAAAAGACATAAAATTAATACAAACGGAAAAATCAAAAATAAAATTTTTGTATGAATGATCTATGTAATTTTAGTTAATAACTAGCTGGTATACCCGTTCTTCGCACAGGTGAATTGAAAAATTAAACAATACAGATTGAAGGATAAAGAAGTTTTTAATGAGTTAATTTTACGTGAATTGCAAATTAAACAACAAGCTTTTCATATCTCAGCTGAACAAAAAAACGTATTTGGTAATTTTAAGTTTGTAGGTCTAATAGCTGAAAGAAGGGTTTTTTAAAAAAATTATAACACCCCCCCCCCTAACTCTCTTGTGGGTCGATTTTTGAAAACACCTTCCTAATCTGATCTCTGCTCAGCAAAAGTAACACATTGTTACAAAACTTGTGTAACGAAAGCTTAAAATAGTGTAAATAATTTATATCTGAATGTGTAATACGTTAATATTACTTTCTGTTGCATTTTTTTTTTGTGTTAAAGTTATAATATTCGCAAGCAACGCCGTTCCTTACATTATAACGGCGGTTCAATGGAAACATAGTGAAATGTTAGTGATACTAGTTGGCATCCTTTTTGGCGACCATGTTGGCAACTTGAACGGTGCAAAAGTTGATATACTGTAGCGCCACCTGGTGAGAGCTGCGACAAAGTGGATAGCACAAAAACCTTCTCCACAAAAAAATACATATACATACCAATTTTCATCGTGATCTGTTGAACGGTGCTGGAGTTAAGCGTTTTCATATTAAAAACATGCATTTATCTTTATATATAAAACTAGCTGTTACCCGCCCGCTTCGCTGGGTATTTCATGATGTTTTATAAATTTTTACTGCTTATATATATGTATAAATTATTGATATCTAAGTCCTAGCATTAAGAATTCGATTGAATTGAAAAATATACTTATACCTGTAACTGTCACCTGTTGATAAAAAAAAGAGCAGAACTCATTTAATTTGTATTTTCTAAAAATCTCTAAAATTGAAGCATAGAATGATGTTTGCTCTTTCGTAACTCAAAAACCAAGTGGATTCCCGCAAAACCAATTTTCGGTGGATCTCTACTCCGTAAATTGAACATGCAAGCCAAATTTCAAGTCTAAATCTAACAGAAAAAAGCAAAAGTTTTACTATAAATATCCCCGTAATCCCGTTGAGAGCCGTTTTCCAAAATTACCGCTCTTAGCGGATTTCAATTCAACAAAAGAAAAATGCAAACCAAATTTCATTATTATAGTCCTTGTAGCTCGAAAAAAATAATTTTTTTTGTCAAGACATCCCAGTAACCCCCTGCAACCCCCCAGAACTTGATTTGCTTAAAATTTATTCTTAGTGGATCCCTATTCAACAAAAAAAAACATGCTTAAGAAATTTCAAGTATATGGGTTTAACAATTAAAAACAGGAATTTTTTTCTGTAACTCCTCTTGACCCCTCGCAAACATCTTTAGAGTCAATTTTCATTTTACTCTTTGTTAGAGGAACTCTATTTCATGAAAGGAACATGCCTACCAATTTTCAAGCAGGATGATCAAGTAGTTTAAAAATGGAAATATTTATCGATTACGCCTCTTAATCTCCCGAAATTAAACTTGGTAGTAGATATTCGCGAAACCCATTTTGTAGCGGTTCTCTACTTTACGAAAGTAATCTGCTTATCAAATTTCAAGACTGTACGTCTAACAGTTTAAAAATAGGGATAATTGTCTATAACGCCACTTGAGCCCCCGCAACGCCACTTCTGGGTCTGTTTTCACAAAACCCATTTTGTAGGGGAATTGCACTCCATGAAAGGAATCTGCTTATCAAAATTTGAAGACTGTGCGTCCAATTAATTAAAAATGCAAAAAAATTATCAATAACGCCCCTTGAACCCCCGCAACACCACTTAGGGGTCGATTTTCACAAAACACATTTTGCTGTGTATTTCTATCCTATGAGAGGAATCTGCTAACCAAATTTCAAGACTGTGAGTCTAATAGCTTAAAAAAAGAAATAATTATTTATATCTGCCCTTAACCC
This sequence comes from Trichonephila clavata, assembly GCA_019973975.1. NCBI lineage: Eukaryota > Metazoa > Arthropoda > Arachnida > Araneae > Nephilidae > Trichonephila > Trichonephila clavata. The sequence continues at coordinate 74,037 of BMAO01033038.1, forward strand.
CCTTGGGGGTCAATTTTCTCCAAACCCGTTTTGTAGCGGATATTTACTCCATGAAAGAAACATTCCTACCAATTTTCAAGCAGGTAGGCCAAATACTTTAAAAACGAAAATATTTATCTCTTACGCCACTTATTCCCCTGCAACGCCACTTAGAGGTCTGTTTTCACAAAATCTTCTTATAGCTGATCTCTACTCTATGAAAGAAATCTCTTTATCAAATATAAAGACTGTGCGTCTAATAGTTTAAAAATGGAAATAATTATCTATAACGCACCTTAAGTCCTCTCAACGCCACTTGGGGGCAATTTTTACGAAACCCATTTTTAGCGTATTTCTACCCTATGAGAGGAATCTGCTTACTAAGTTTCAAGACTGTACGTCTAATAACTTAAAAATAGGAATTTATAACGCCCCTTAAACCCCCCGCTCCCGCAACACCCCTTGGGGGTCAATTTTCCCAAAACCCATTTTGTAGCGGATATTTACTCAAGGAAAGAAACTTACCTACCAATTTTCAAGCAGGTAGGTGAAGAAGTTTAAAAACGGATATATTTATCTATTACACCCCTTAATCTCCCGCAACGCCACTTAGAAGTCTGTTTTCACAAAACCCGTTTTGTAACTGATCATTATTCTACGAAAGGAATCTATATATCAAATTTAAAGACAGTGCGTCAAATAGTTTAAAAATGGAAATAATTATCTATAACGCCCCCTAAGCCCCTGCAACGCCATTTGGGGGTCGATTTTCAGCAAACTCATTTTGTAGCGCGGATCTCTACTCTCTGAAAGGAATCCGCTTACCCAATTTCAAGATTGTACATCAAGTAGTTTAAACATGGAATCAATTATTATTAAAGCCTTTAACCCCCCGTAACGCCCCTTGCGTTATGAATTTCGGAAAATCCTTTCTTAGCTGATGTCTACTCTATCAAAGGAACATGTCTACCAAATTTCAAGTCTGTAGGTTGAATAGTTCCAGAGATTTCGTGATTAGTCAGTCAGTCAGTCAGTCAGTGAATGAGTGAGTCGCTTTTCTCCTTTATATATATAGATATACGTGTCACAGTGTTTGTCCGCAATGGACTCCGAAACTACTCAACCGATCATAATATAATTTTGCATACTGTATGTCATTTCATCCAACTTAAAACATAGGATGGTTTTTATTTCAATTAATCACGCCATAATTTTTTTATTGCCGGAAATGTGAAGAATCCGGAAAAAATGTTGCCAGATTCCCGCAAGGGAATAATCGCAAAATGTAGCATTGCTCATGTGTCTGTGGAAGCAGATATTACACACCAAAATGCACAAAAATTAAGTGCCTGGCGTATTTCGGGGTGTGGAATCCGATTTTCGAGTCACTTTTCAAAAATAACCGTAACTTTTCCAGATAAAGCCGGCCGACCGTATTTTAGACACACCATAACAGGGGCTTACATTAAAAGCCTTGAATCGTGAAAACTTGGACCATGGCGTACTTCAAAATGGATAATCCGAATCTGATATCCAGTCTGAGAAATAACTGTGACTTTGCCGGATAATTCAGGACGACCATTTGTTACGCAAACCGTGGCAGGAGCTTACCCTAATGTCTTGGTGCAGGAAAAGTGCGTTTCTGTTGTAATTCCATATGGTGAATGAAAGTTTGAAATTGAATTTTAGAAATTCCTGTAACTTTGCCAGATAATGCCGGACGACCCTAATGCCCCTTCCAGGGATTGAACTTGCTTGCTCAGGGGATCAAAAGTAATCTCCAATTGTATCTATTGGCAGAAAACGATCATTTGAAATTATATTTCAGAAACTCCACTGAACTTGCCGGATATTGTCTGAATTAGGAGAAAAGGCAAATGATTCAAATCCCGCGTCCGAATTTTCATTATCTCTAGCGACTGAACTTCTTCACGCTGGAGCATCAAAAGTCAGCTCCGTGTGCATTTCGGAGTATGAAATGAGAACCTGAAATTTAATTTTAGGAGTTTCGATAACTTTGCCGATAATGCCAGTCAACCGTATTTTAGACACACCGTAGCAGGGGCTTGCCTTAAAAGCCTTGAGTCGTGAAAATTTGGTCCCTTGTGCATTTCAAAATGGGTAATCTGAATCTGGTATTCAATCTGAGAAATAACTGTAACTTTGACGGATAATTCGGGATGACCGTCTTTTACGCAAACCGGGACAGGATCTCACCCTTAAAGTCTTGGGTCAGGAAAAGTGTATTCCTGGTGTAATTTGAGATGGTTTAAGCGAGTCTGAATTCGAAATATAGAAATTCCTGTATTTTTGCCAGATAATGCCGGGGTATCGGAATATTCTCGGACAGCAGTACCAGCCTAACTTGCCAACGTAGAGACGAAAAAAGTGGGTCTTGATTGTATTTCGGAACTGCCGATCCGAATATTCTCAATCCAATTCAAGATAATCTTATATCTACGTCAAATAATGCCGGACGAAAGTATTTCGCACGAACTGTGGAAGAGGCTTGCTTTAAAATTCTTGAGGGGAGAGAAATGCTTTTCTGGTGTTTTACTGGATGGGATACAAGAATAATCTGAAATCGGATTTTAGAAACTAACGTAACTTTGCCGGATAATGCCGGCCGACCGTAAAAATGTCCCCCTTCAGAGACTAAACTTACAGGAGCAGGGGCGTCAAAAGTGAACACCGAATGCTTCTCGGGGTGGAAACGAGAATCTGGATACGGATTTCAAAAACTTCCGTAAATTTTCTAGATATTGCTGGAATGAGGTCAAATGGCTTTGTGCTCGAGTTCCACCTCCGAATTTTCATTCCCTATAGCAACTAAACTTTCAGGTGCAGTCGTGCGAAAATATGATTGCAATAGGAAATTGCATCTTCGGGAATTGTTGTCACTTTGTTAGATGGTGCAAAAACTGCACGTCCCACATCAGCTGCCATTGGACAGTCATAAAATATAAGATGCAATGTGTACCATTGGAAAAAAAGAGTGGTTTGGCTACAGTATTGCAAATGAATTCAATCATGATCAGGGATAAGTGTACCATGACCCATAAACATTCACTCAGAGCATTACATAAAGCTTTGCAAGATTTAATTGGCAACGAGAGAATATTCGGTGTTGCTGTTGTATTACTGTGTCTGGTGATTTCCGACAGACATTAATAGCCATTACACGCTCTACTTTTGCTCACGAGATTAACGCCTGTTTAAAACAATCGTTTTTATAGCGAAACGTGAAACACTTCCACTGACCATAAACACGCGAGTACATTTGCAAGTTGATCAATCTGAACAAATATTTCCTAACCAACTACTGAATATTGGAAACGGTGTAGAACTTCATCCTAATACATAATGCATGAAATAACCAGATGATTTCTGTAATGTGCTTTAGGCAAAAAGGAACTGATTGAGAGTGTTTTTCCGGATATACTGTATAATTATCTAGATAATTATTGCTTCTGTAATCCTGTTACTTAATCAGAAAAGATGTTCATATTGTGATGAAATAAACTTCCAGACACAGGGTTGTTGCCAGTTGATCCAACGCCTTTTAAACCAATCGACACTATTGTTGATGAAACCAAACCGTAAATTTTCCAACCGAGTTTTTGAATGCCGCCACATAATCTTCGGTTGGTTCCCTGATTATTATCTGCGTAACTTAAATTCACCTAGATAATGCAACGATGCACGTTTGATCATCAAAAGAATTATACCTGGAACTTCTTGAAGCAAACATTTTGACTGTAAAGTTTAAACGAAAATTCTGTTCTGCTACAACGAAATCTGTTGCCACTTATTCCACTGATGCCGTCAGAATCTCTAATACCATTCAAATGCCTTCAATTCCTGATTCGTTTGGCTTTCGCGATGACCATACATGAATCTGAAACCCGAAGAATATTCATTTAAAACTTGGACACTTAGAAAATCCATGTTTCTCGAATGGGCAACTACATGTTACATCCTCACGTGTGCGGAAACCGTTGAATCTATTTGAGTTAGCAAAATACGGGTTACCGAAAAATATTGTGAACCGATTATCGATTTAGTTGTATAAAAATATTTGTTGTTATACTTTAAAGTGATAAAAATAACTTTAAAAATTGTAAAGAATCAACGTTATTCACCACATTTATAAAATTAAATCTTCATATGTTGTTACTTAACGACTTCATTAGTAATTCATGCATTATACTACACTCGAATAGAAGATGAATGAAATGCAAAATTAAAATAATTTGTTGTTTTATACTTTATTTCAACTCTCCAAAATTATAAACGAAGATTAATTCGACTGCATTGAATAGCTTAGAATAATATTGAACTAACGTATTAAAACAAAGCCACAGCAACGCGTGGCCGGGTCAGCTGGTATATATATATATAAGGTAATCAACCATCTTCCTTTTATAGGTTCTGTCCTTCCTCGAAAAGTGTCCTCCTACTTGTTCTCCTTTTCAATATTTTAAAACTGATCTGTCCATCTCTATTCAGAGGTGAACCAAACATGTTTTTCAATATATCGAAGGATGGCCTGAAACAAATAGCACAGGATATAACAGTTTTCAATTGTGTTTTTTGACTTCACCGCAAGTAAATTGGGCAGATATACAAAATTGTGTTGTTTTTATAGAAAGAAATGCCTGATATTAAAATCGATGGCATTTGTCTGTTTGAAAAAATTAGAAGACTGAATGCCTATTTAAATTCTAATAAATTGGAACAAATGTGGAAAATAAACATGCTGAAATTGATAAAAGATGAGTGGAAATACTTAATTATTTAAAAAATAAGCCCTTTCCATATGATAATTTAGTTATTCTTGTTCAATTTACGTTGTGCTACCCTGGAACTAATGCAGAAGTTGAAATAGTTTTTCAATTGGTAATGATTTTTGGAGAAGGGAGAAATCAAGACTGGGGGGGGGGGGGGAGAACGTTGATACTTAAGCTGTAGCACTTACCATACAATTCAGTGTATGAAGGATATATATATAATATATATATATTTGCTCCAAAATTTCCGATGTATTAAACAATGTGATATATTGACAAAAAAATTATTCAATGGGAAACTAATCGCTTAAGTAAATTATTAAGAGGAATGCAAGCGTAATTAGCGTATTTCTATTTGAATTAATATGATGTTTAACATATTTACGTTGTAACTTTTTCTTAAATTTTTCGGGCATGCACGTTTCATTGTAAAAAAATTGGTCACCTTAATATAAAGATTGTGCAAATTTTAAATTTCTGTATAATAACTGCAATTAAATATATATTTAACCTCTTTTTTGTATATTAATGTTTCTTGTATTTATTTCAAGGTATTGACCATGAGTGTTATAGTCTATTGAGAATTATATGAGCTATCTATCATCGATATATATTTTCATACTCTTGGTCATAACATCAAATTACTTAGACCATATTGTTCCATAAATTATCTCAAAGAATTTTTAGAAATATTTTCATAATTATTTCTGGTTTCCAACATCATAATTAGTATCAATAAATATAGTTTCAGTTAGGAAAAAAACTCTGTTCAACATTTTCTCACATCTCTCTAAAAACTTTAAAGTTCTAAAATTCAATTTATTTTCAAAACTAAAAATTTTTACATATCCTTTAATGAAATTTCAAATGAAATAAAATAAACGAATAAAAATAGAATTTCATAAAAATTCTTCTTCTTCAAAAAAAAAGCTGTTTAGTAAATATTTTTAATGAGAAAATTATTCTTGCTATTCACGTTCATGAAACTTTTCCCAATTCTTTTTTCTACTTTATATTGAAAGTTATCTTATCTGCCTATCTTTATATATTTAGATTACACAATCTATAGCTACTTATAATGGATATAAAAGTTGATGGTTTAAGAATATTAAACAGAATGAAATTAAAACACCGAATTTCCATTAACTCCAAAGGTAGAATTTCATTATGTATTTAAAAAATTGCTGACCGCTCCCTTTTAAAAATTAATTAGTTTTTCACAAGCAATGAGCTTTGGAACCTTAGATTATAAATTACACAAACAAAATCACTGCCATCTGCTGACTGTATAATAGTTGGACTTAGAACCTGCAAAATAAATGAAAAAAAAAATTGTTGTCTAATGCTTTTGAAGTACAATTGTGTTTAAATTAAACGTCTCGATATAGAAACCAGAATTTAATATATTTTGTACAGGTTTATAAAGAAAAAGGAAATTTCCAATACATTCTTTGTTTTAAATTTGAGTTGTTTTTAAAGACGTTGATGAACTACTTATGAGAATTTATTTTTCGGATTTGATTTTCAGACTAATACAAAATAATATTTAATTACTACCTCGCATTGGCCACATCAAACAATTGATTTCACAGTGGAACACCGATTTAACGAATTCATCGGCACCGAACATTTTATTCGTTAAATCGGGGTCATTCGTTACATCACGAGGTCCAAACAAATTCTATAATATCAATTACACAAAAAATATCCGTAATTAGAAACTACACTCTTTTATTCATCAGCTAAAAATACTCTTTGAATAGTTATTATGGAAATTTCAAAATATTGACTAATAGGTGTTTGACAATCTTTTTGATTCCTGACTCGAAACAGTTCTGTTTTCGACATTATTCAGGGAAGAAAATACTGCGTCATTTACATCCTGCTGCATGAGGTATGTTTTTACAGTTTCCATACAATGTAAAGCATCAGGAAATGTAACAGTTTTGATAAGTTTCGTTATCAAATTCTACGTCAGAATCTATCGTCATTTGCTCCCAGTGGCATAACGGAGAACATTTGGTCCTCCCTGCATAGTCAGGTTTTGGGCCCCCAAGTTAGATTTTACAAACTTGGGTATTTGGTGACAGTCAGGCTTTGCCCCCTCCCGCGATACGGGGGTGTACATTACGCCACGGTTTGCTTTGACAAATCAACAATTGCCTTACCTTCAGTTGCACAGATAGGCAACCCGTCATCCAATTCAATAGAATCATAAAAATCTTAAAATATCCCCTACGTTGTGGAGTATGATGATATAAGAAAAATGTTTCCTGTCCTATTCAAAACTCACACGATAGGCTGCACTCATGACCCCGCTTATAATTTAAAGGGTAATAATTGTCTGTTCCCTTTCCCGTCGAAATTCGCCTTTTGCAAGAAAAATCCTTTTTCCTGTTCCAGACAAAAATGATATCATTTGACAAAAAATTCATTTTTTTCTAAACAAACTAATATGAAAAATTTTCAACTGTTGGAATAATTCGTAATTTTGTGGTTTGTCATTCGCTAAACATGGGTTTTTTCCTTCATTTTAAAATCGGGGAAGGAAAAAAATCGTTATAAATCGCGAAATTCGTTAATAGAGTTGCATAGAGTAGGTTCACGAAACAGGATCTGTATCTCAGTAATGTTAAAATAGGTATTTTTAAGGAACCATTTATAAACATTCTATTGAATAAAAAATCTCCAATTTTTTTACTGAATATTCTTTGAACTATAATACATACTTTAATCAGAGATTTTATGGATAGCATGTCTAGTTATTTTAAAAAAGAGTATTTTTTGCACAAATCTGATTCTTTTTTCAAAAACAGGGAAATTTCATGATGTTTAAAACTATAAATTAAGTCAGAATATTTTTTTGAAAAACTCCCTTGATTAAAGTATGTATTAGAGTGTAATTTTTAATTATGCAAAGTTATAAGCTGTTAAATGCAGTAGTTTAGGAACAAATTGCTTTTATAGGGTAAAAATGTTAGTTTTGAGAAAATGGATTTTAGTAATGGATTTAGTAGACTTTGACAAGGTGGTAAAACATTTTAAAAAAATTATTAAAAATACTTCTACTGCACATAGAATGATAATTTTTGCACCATTAGAAACGTAAAAATTCATATTGTATAAAAATGGGAAAAGTGAAAAATTGTGTTTGGGGGCCGGAATCATGAACCTACCCCTTTAAATCGGGGTTCGACTATATTGATATTTAATTAAAACAAAATATGGAATTGGTCTGAAAATTATTAAGAAAAAATATGATGAAAGCGAATTTGTTACATTTCTGAAAGGAAATGAAATAGTTAAATATTTACGTTAAAGAGAATCCTATTAAGAATGTTTTTATTCGTGTATCTAAATCCGTTCGAGATATTGGGGAAAAGATCTTGAAAGCAGTTCGGAGAAATAAATTTGATTGACAGCACGGAAGTTCGGGTTATTGAGTTACCATAGTTACTTACACTTCAAAAAAAGCCTTTCTTTCTAAAAGACAGTAGCATGTAAAATGCTTTTAAAAGCAAAATATATTTATTATATAAAGATTTTGAATGTTTAACTAGCTTAAATTTTACCATAAAGTTAATTTAGTTTAATTATTTAATGTATTACATATGACTGAAATTTAGAACATTTCTGAAACTTTTGTTGTTTCAGTTTCAGGATTTTATCTTTATGAGATATTTTTGTGAGGCAAACAGATGAGAAAGTATTTTGAATTCATTGCTAATTGTTATCTTAGAGGAAAGTTTTCAGGTATTAAAAAAAACTCAAAAACATTTTAGGATTAAAATTATTTGGATCATGACGTTTCTGAGACAGAGTCGAAAACGAGATGAGCCCCCTCCTGAGCCTCTGGTCTCAGTTGCCCACGCCTTAAAATGCCCCTAGTAACAGTTTTTAAATGTTTTGTTAGAAAAATTTGAAATATAGGATAACTAAAAAAAGAGATGAATAGTAGAATAACGATAATATTTTATGCTAATATTCTTTGAGTGTGTGTGTTACTTTTGACGGCATAAGTGCAAAAATATTTATCAACTTATCTGTTATTAAATTGGGAGGGGAAGGAATTGCTTTTCACTGTACACTAAATAAATTGAATATTATGCTCTTTGCATATTTACGACAAATTATTATATTATTTCACAGGA
>BMAO01033039.1:0-15573 GCA_019973975.1 Trichonephila clavata
CAAATAATTACAAACGCAAAAACTGAAGAAGACCTTGAATTACATCAACACACGATAATTTATAAGTCAATAATGCAACAGAGGAAAAATGATCATCTTGCAGTATTTAAGCCTGTAGAAAAATCGATATTTGGTATGTCAGACGAAAGACTGTTTTATTGATGGGCCAAATGGAACCGGCAAGTCATTTTTCTTTAAATGATTTGTATATTATCACAAGCTCTCGCCAAAAATATCACTACATTGCCTGGACTGGAATTGCTGCAAGTCTTCAGGCATATTGGCGTGCAGTGCACAAGACTTTTAGTTTACCGCTGAATTTAATTAATGAGAATAATACTTTAAACTCAACACGAAAGGAAAATCAAGAACTACAAAATATCGATATTCTAATTTGGGATGAAGCCTCTATGATATCAAAACACTAAAAAACATACTGTCTGCAATAGATTATGATTCCGAGGTATAGGTGGTTATCAAAATAATGGAAAAGCCGTACATTTATCTAGAATCCTTTATCAGGATGTTGTAGAACCGACTTAGGCATGTAGTAATGCAGCTTGGATTTCCTAGGAAGCGACTTATACATGTGCTGAATAGTGTTTAGAGGAATATTATACCAGAGGAATATTGTACATTCTTAGACAGATATATTTATCTTCTATTAGCACATTCGTTTATTTTCCTTCATTATCAATAGAATCCTTTAAATAGCAAAGATCTCACTTAGGAAAAAGCCAACTCTTTTCTTGATTATTTGATACTATAAAATATTTCTTTTGAAAAGACGTATAAACACTGTATAAAATACGTTTTCCCATAAAAATCTTTATTTTTATATAAAACAGTTATTTTATGAATTTATATATATGCACTTTCAAATAACAATTTAAAATATTTTCCAATTCATATCTTAATTTATACTAACTCGTTTTTTTTTTAATTATTCCATACATCACTTTTCGTTCAGAGAAAAATCTGATATAAAGTAAAAGGATGAAAATATTTGAAAACCATGCAAAATTACTTACATCACAATTCAATAATAACTTCTGTTAACACATTAAGAAACTTTTATTTATCTCCAATTCTGTTATTCAGCCTCCTACAACAAATTTGGCAGAGTGATATCTAACAACGACATCATTTGAGCTGACACATTGGGCTATTCATTCACACCACGCCAACGTGAGGATTGTAAGATTAGTAGATTTAATGCATATTGGTCAACTGTAAGAAGATTCAAAAATATGTACGCTATATGAGCCAACCACTCAACCACAAAAGCCTTAAAAAATCATGTTAATCCAATTGAGAAGCAAAAATTGTTTTAGACCCAGTAAATAAAGGAAAAATCCCACTAATATTGTAGTGTAAAATTTAAATATTCTTTTACCTTCAGTGTATTACTTTTTAATACATTAATGGCATTAAAAAACCGAAATAACTTTAAGTTATTTTAAGCCTCAGTATGTTAGCATCATCAAACCAAACCAATCGAAGCTTCAAAAGCAACAAATAAATGTGTACGAATTTAGTAGAGCTTCTTAGAACAGTTTTCTCATTGAATAAATTCCCTTTTATATGTATCTGAATTAAAGCTTTTCATTATGATCGTTTCTAAAGAATGATACTTTCCAAAAGCCATTCAAAGAAGAATATAAAGCTTAGTTTGAGGATTAGCTATTTATATTTACAGCCTCAAGTAATAGTTCCCTGCTCTAAATCTTCCAAATTAGTGCTGACCACGAAAAGACCGCGTCTTTTTTTATTTTGAAGAAAGAAATCCTGAGGTTTTGTCAATTGGTGATGCAGAATTATTTATGCATTTAATATTGTTGAAATAAAAGGAATTGGATCGGATGTATCGTTTCCCCTTCAAAATAAGAACTCTATTAGTTTAAGGAAAATTCAGATTCTTTTTTATAGGGATTATATAATAAAAAGGCTTACACGAAAATGCGTCTTCGAGGTTAACTAAAGTAATTGAGATTAATGTTTGAGATAAACTTCGTAGTATGGTTTGCAGCCCCGGATCCCGATCCCCGAATCCCGAATCAAATCCCGAAATACCGGGATTGAAATAACTAATCCCTTGGTTTAGTTTTTGTCTGAATTATGTTTTGAAATTTTTTTCTCATCAAAATTTTCTAAGAATTTAATTCTCAGAAAATCTATATAGAGAACTTCCACTTCATAAACGAGACATTTGCGCAACATTCATTGTTGCTCCCCAGCAATAAACAAAATTTAAACTCCTTTGTCTGATGTTAATAATAAATTTTGATTTTTTTTTCTGAATCATCAATCATGAATCATTTTCTAAATTATCATATTAAGTCAATTTCACAAAGATGTGTTTTTTAAAAATTTCTCCTTTTTTTTATACATCATGAAATAACTTTAAGTAATATTATAAGATATTATTGCTATCTGAAGTATCGAAAAGGCATTTCTTGAAGATTCTTTCTGATTATTTAAAGTTTTTGAATTAGTTATAAGTGAGTTATTTGAACATTTTCTTCTTTTTTAATCTACCGTTACATAAACTTCGTAATATTATTTTGTGTTTCCTTTAAAAATATTTTTTTCAATTTAATTGCATGTATTAATATTGAAATGTTATTAAAAATAATTTGAAAAGATATTTTTTTAGGAATCTAAAAGACATAATTTTTTTGGACTGTGAAATTTATAATGAATTTATTATTGTTATTTTTAATATTGATGTCTGTCTCTTAAGTATTTTTATTAGAGTTAGTTTTAGTGTTTATTATGATTAATGTCTAGTGTTATATGTTAATAAGATTATTAAAAAAAGAAAAACATTTTTCTGTGGGAGTTGTACCAGTAGATATATTTTAGATTAAAATTTATGTAAATCTATTCTATTATTTGTACGTACTTTGTACAGGTATATCTGAGTTTATCGGGAGGAAAAGTTCAGTTCAGACTTTATAATTTTCATTTTGAAAAGTCTACTTTCTTAGAATGTCTTACCATGCAATTATAAATTCTAAATATATTTAAAACTAAAAAAATACAGTGCTTCAATGAAAGTAAAATAGGGGCCTTTTGATTCTGTTTTAAGTTTACAATAAGATATTGGAAAATCTCAAACATCATTTTTTAATTCAAATAGGGTTAACTTTTACTGAATTCAAATTTTACTTTTGTTATTAAATTTATTATTTTCTACTTTTTTATTTGTTTTTGACGAATTAAGTTTTCCTTTAATTTGTTTTAATAAAAAATATTAAACAAATTTTTTAATTATGTTTTCAGTTTTATTATGTAATTTCAACCATGCTAATGTGTAAGTATTTTTCATAAATAGACCAACCCTAATCCTGGGATCCCGGGATTTGGATAATGTAATCCCGAAATCCCGGGATTGAAAATACAGCACGGGATTGCAAACTCTACTTTATAGTAATAAAAAAATTTTGAATGTAAATTCCTTTCGAAATGAATTATTTTATTATTAATTTAACCCACTTATAGCGCTAAAACAAATGCGGAAGTGGAAATTTAAAGTATTTTTACTCTATAGAAGAAATTTAATGAAAAATTTATTTGCACGTGCATGCAAAACTCAAGCAAATATAGTGCTTCTTTTCTTAAAAATCTGTACAATTGGGACTATTTTTGTTAATTTTACTTTCAAAAATCTTTCTGAATTCCAATATGCCCATTTTTATTTTAACAAAGATGCAAAAAAAAAAAAAACTTAAAATCTTAATTGTAAATATTTAAAATTAAAAATTTTAATTAAAACCTTAAACTTTTATTATATTATATTAATTAAATTCTATTATAATAGAATAACTTCGCAAATTTTAGTTTCAAATTCTTACTATGTAATTAGCGTTATTCAAAAATTCCTCGTTATTTTCCTAAGAGGCAAGAAGAATTTTTTTTAAAACTTATATTCCTAATGCTCGTTTTATTGCTTAGAAATTCCTTCGTTGCCTCAATAAATATGAAAATTTTAGTTTCAATTTTTAGCTCTTAATTTCGTTTTTATCTTATTCTAAGACCAACTAGTCCTTCAAGTTTTAATATTGAATATATTTTCTTACCATTTGCATATTTTCAGCCCCAAGATGATTATATATTATTTGATTTACTATTAAAATAGAAAATACTCCAATTTGATATCTACAATACGGTCTATTTCTAAAAAAAGAAAACTATTTAAAATAAGAAACCTTATAATAGAGAAAATAAGCAAATTCACTTTAGCATCTGCTTCTTTAAAAAAAGTATTCAATAGAAAAAGGTATTATACTTAATTTTATAAGTAAGTTCGTCTTTGAAAACTTATAGATCAAAACGAACATCCTAGATCATCAAATAGAACATCTTAGATCAAAGATTTAGAGACTAAAATAAGATATTTTAGACATAAAAATTATGTATAAGTACTATATATGAACTAAGTAAGCCAAATTTTTCAAAGGGAATTTACTTTAAATAAGGAAGATGAACATCAAATCAATTTTAAAATCAAAAATCGAATTTTGACAAAAAAAATTAATTTTATATTCTATTGTATTATTCTATATATAAATTTTGATAAACATTACATTTTTACTATTTGGGAACTATAAAATTTTTCTTAATTATCATTTTAAGTTTCTCCTATTTTAGATTTGTTTTCTCGTGAAACATATATATAGTTCACATAATAAAAAATTTAAAAAGTATTTATTTTAATTTATAAAAATAAAAGTTATGTTAATTTTTATTAACCACTTATTTATCTGAGGATATTGTAATCCCTCATTAATAATATACTCATATGCATGCGCTATAGATATATACAGAGGAACTTAATTTTCAAAATATATTATAAATTAACTGCTTTTTTACAAATGAAGTAAAAGTTTATTTTTAGAAAAAGTCAAAGTACCTTAAATTTTGTCCATGCTGGAAAATTATAAGTAATCAAATAGAACTCATTGCATAATAATTTGACTAAGCTGGCAAGAAGCAAAAGTTTTTTAGAAATTGCAAATATAATTGTCAGAGGGCTTTCTTAAAAAAAAAGAGAAAAGAAAGCGGCCCTATTTAATATTGAAAAAATATGACGATAATCTGTTGAAACTACTCTAATGAATTCAGTTTTCTTATTAGATTTTTTCAATAGTCTTTAACTATAGTTCACCTTCCTCCAATCTATCTTCTCTCTTGTCATATTTGTTCATTAAATATTAAAAGCTAATTTATCTTAATTTCAAATGTATTTCTCAAATATCATTTCCAGTTATCTTTTAATGAAAATCCTTAATTTTGATCCTATTTCTTTTTTTTCGTGCTATATTTAACAATCACGAAAAGGAAATTTTTCACGATAGATCAAACTGTCTCCCAATGCAGAAATATTAATTGGATTAAAATTTCATGCTTCAAAAACTGCTACTTTTATAACTAGGAAATGAATAATTTCCTTTAATTACATTAAATCCAATATGACATACAACTAATCAATGCATTAATAATTTCACCTAAAGGCATACAAAATTTACAGTTTTAGGATTCTTTGCCATCTCCCTTTAATTAAATTTATCTATTTAAAATAAAAATGTAATTAGTCATATAAAATAAAGTACCAAAAGAAATTTTTTTGAAACGAAAGTCTTTTTAAAACCACCAAATATGCTTCTATTATCAAACTTCGAAATCAAACAATATAAAATCATAAAACCTGTCTTCTAACGTTTCCCTATTCAAAACATCGCCTTACAAAATAAACCTTCACCTCACTTGAATATCAAGCAGAAAACAGTATATGATACTTTAGAATCTTTCCCAATCCTAAAATGTTTCTTTTAAACAGTTCAAGAAAACAAAAAGAACATTATCGGATTCAAAGGGGGGGGGAGAACAGTGTACCTCCAGGCGAAAAGATCCGATTAAACTAGAAATAAAGCCCCTATCAAAGGAAAGAAGATAAAAAACAGAGTAGACTAGACGATGTTAAATTAGTGGAATTCTTCTCCCCACCCAATCATCGTGCTTCGTTTAGCTCACCAACAGGAGGGAACCTACCAACAATAAATGGAGTTTTAGCACTTGAGCAGGCCTAACCACCATTTTTTTCGTTTCAAGGGAGCTTTTTCGATAGATATATATATAATTCTGCTTTCTATTTTCCTCCTCTTTTGTTTTCAAGTCTTAAGTATGGCTTTTTGCTACCATTAAGGTCCATTTGCGTCTTTGGATCATTTATTTCAAATTACGAAGTGTCCAATGTAAGCATCGCGTTTGGCATCGAAGTTTTTGAAATGGAGCAATGGCAATGATCGGAATGGGATCTATTTCGAATACTTTTGGAGGAATTTAAGAGCAAAATTTCTTGGGAAAATGGGTAACGATTGTAGTGTACGCTAGAAATTTTAACTGCATGCATGCCTGATTAAAAATACATAAATATCCTCTAAAAAGTTAAATTTAAGGAGATAATTTTTTAATTTATTTTAAAATAAGCTAATTAGACAATTTATGGGTGAAGTTTCGTGTTGCAAGAAAGTATTGTATACAGCTAATTTTTTTCTAGATGCATAAATTAGACATGATTGCCTAATTATCATGTAATTGGCTTTAAATGTTCATTAAACTTTATACTTTAAACTTATTTCACATCATAACTTTAACTGGGAATTTTTCATCAACAATTAAGTTGATTTTCTTCCATAACACCGGCTCGTTTTTACTTTGTGAAATATATTTTTACAACATTAACGAAACAAAAACTAAAAGAGAGTTGTTAATAACTTTTACGTAGCATTTTTTTATAAATGGAGTTACTTAACAAATAATAAAGATGCACCATAAACCTTTTTTAACTTCAAATCTTATATTGTAACTAATTTCATGAGTGTTCATTTGTTTTCATTTCATCCATACATAGAAAAATATTTATAAAATAAATGAAAATATCTTTTAAATGAATTCATTTATATTTTTGAAACATGTACCAATTTCCGGACTATTTGAGTTTATAAGGTTCAAAATTGCCTCGGGTCTTCTCCTCATGCTCTTTTCATAGTTGAATAACTGGATATATTTTATTACTTTTCCTTTTTATTAATCAATTAATTTTCTCGTCTTTTCAGAATTTGTTTCCATGCAAAATACGCTTTATTTGTATTTCTTTTTTTTTTCATTTGTAGAAAACAGTTGAGTGTGATATAGTTAAAGCATCAAGGAAATATTTTTTTCTTATAATTCTAATTTTTTACTATATATATATATATATAGTTCAATTAAAATTTCAAAATATTACACTCCTTATTACCAATCTATAAACATTTACCTCTTATTTTATTACATATAGATAGATGAGAGACAGATGGTGGCTGAGAAAAAGGAGGAAAATTTACATGTTATAAAAGAAATTTACAAAATTAAAATTTTGGTACGTAAAGGATTTTAAATCTTTCTTATATATATATATATATATATATATATATATATATTACAAAGAGAGAGAGAGAGAGAGATATTCTTTGCATGGATGAATTGAAAAATGTATAATTGAGGTGAAAAGATAAAAAGAAATTCTTAAAAATGCAGTTAATATAAAAAATAATTTGAAGCGAAAATTGCAAATTATGCTTAAGGAAAAGAGTGGTTAATCATATAAAATTCCAAAACACAAAACCAGATTGTATATAAATATGATCTGAATCAAATATGTAAACATTTTTACACCTCTGTAGAAACTATTTCAGCAAAATCTGTTCATAATGGATCACTTCTCAACAATAGAAACATGTATTCCAAATTTCAAGTCGTATATCTGATAATGCGGAAATCTTGTAATGAGGGAGTATGGGTCATTCTTCTCCTCTTAATAATTAACCATTAAAGTCTGCTTTGCTGAAATTTTGGGAACCGGAATATTTGTCTTCAACACTCTCGACTCCCACAAGAATTCAAATTTTGCGCAAGCAGTTCTTACCAGACCTCTACTCAACAAAAGAAACATTTTGCGAAGTTTAAAGTCTGTAAGTTTTATAGTTCAAGAAATCTTGAGATGAGGAGTAAGTAAGTGAATGAGCGTATGAGCCACTTTTCTCACACACAACTATATGATTGAGGGTATATTCAACAAAGAGTACAGCTGCATAGGTGTACAGCAGTATATTCAATACACATATATATTTAGATGGTTATAAAAAAGTTTCATTTCATAATTTAAAAAAAATGTATTGTACGTATTTCTTGAAACAATTTTATGTCTTCCGAAGAGTATTACATTCAGCCATTTAATATAAATTAGTGGGAAGATAAGTCTGATTTCCAATGAGAATCATATTTCTTCAAAAAAAGCTTTTCATACGAAAGGAACGCTTTCAATTTCTAAAAAAGATTTCCAAGTTTCATATAAGTTTCAGTTATGATTCATGGCTCAATTTATCATTTATGCCTAAAATTTAGAAGTATTTTTCTATAGATATCCGTATTGTTTAATTTTATTATATAAATCATGTAACAACTGACATTTTCTTATAAATATTATATATAGATTTGATAAAAAAAATACGTTTTACCCAATAAATCGAAGAAAGCAATATATATATATATATATATATATTCTCTGCCTTTATTTTTTTCTAAATTTCTGTTACTTTAAATAATATTATTAAATGTCTAGCTTCTTTTTATAGATTATTGTTATCAGAATACAATGTTAATACTAATGTTAAAACCTTTTTTTATATTAAAATATGTTCTAAATTATCTACAGTGTACCCCAAAAGTGTTCGTACACTTGCAATTTCCTATAAAATTTAAGGTTTTCGACTAATAAAAATTAATATATTGTGATTGTAATTTTTTTATGAAATCTGTTACTTATTCTTAATAGAATGACATAATTATTTTTTTTAAAAATGATATAACTATTATTATTAAAAATTAATTAAAAAAGCTACTGAAATATTATGCCACAAAAGTCTTCGCACACTCAACAAAAATCTCAACATAGCTTTAAATATTGTATTTCTTTCTTACTTTAGTACTTAGTAGGATATATTTAAGTGTCCACAATAACTTTGAAATGTTTTGGTATAGATTTAATCAGTTTTTTGTGATTTTAGCACCGGTTTTCCTCCATGCTTCTGTTATCATTGTTTTTACTTCCCATTATGTATTTATATGTCATGTTTTCTTTTTTTTTAAATAAAATTCTCGCCAAATATGTTCTACTGGGTTAAATAAACTGATTGAGGAGGTTTTTTCAGAATTTTGGACAATTATAGAGACACCAGTGGCATACATTGAGAGAAGTGTGCTTGGTGTCATTATCTTGTAAAAACTGAAGTGGTCTCCAATATCCAAATTTCGGGCGTATAATTTAAAATTCCTGTACAATATTTAAATAGAGCTTAGGATTCACAATACCATAAAAAAACCAAATTACCTAATTTTAAAGTTGATTTACACCCCCGCGCAATAACTTCTCCACCTCCATGCTTCAGCATGGTGGTGGAGGAGTTCTTGTTCCACATAAATTCAGGGGATTAAATTCCTCCTTTTTTCATTTACAAACTATTATATGCCCATCAGAAACAAAAATGTTTAATTTTCCATCATCCCAATCAATTTTCTGTCAATTTTGAATTTTCTGAAACTTAATCCCAATAATCAAATTTGATCAATAAACCATGGAGATGGAAATGTTCTTGCGTGGAGGTGTAAATCGGCCTCAAAATTAGGTAATTTGGTATTTTTGAATGGTACTGTGAATCATCAGCTCTATTTAAATATTGTACAGGAATTTTAAATTATACGCCCAAAATTTGGATATTGGAGGCCACTTCAGTTTTTAACAAGATAATGACACCAAGCACACTTCTCTCAATGTATGCCACTGGTGTCTCAAGAACTGCCTCAAAATTCTGAAAAAACCTCCTCAATCAGTTTATTTAGCCCAGTAGAACATATTTGATGAGAATTTTATTTTTAAAAAAAAGAAAACATGACATATAAACACATAATGGAAAGTAAAAACAATAATAACTAAAGCATGGAGGAAAACCAATGCAGAAGTTATAAAAAAACTGATTAAATCTATACCGAAACATTAAAAATTGTTTGTGGACACTAAAAGATATCCTAAAAAGTACTAAAGTAAGAAAGAAATACAATATTTAAAGCTGAGTTGAGATTTTTGTTAGGTGTACGAAGACTTTTGTGGCGTAATTTTTCAATAGCTTTTTGATTATTAATTTTTAAAAGTAATAGTTATATCATTTTTAAACAAAATAATTATCTCATTCTATTAAGAATAAGTAACAGATATCATAAAAAAATTACAATTACAATATATTAATTTTTATTAGTCGAAAACATTAAATTTTATATTAAATTGCAAGTGTACGAACACTTTTGGGGTCCACTGTATATTTCTTAATATTAGATGAATAAATTTTTAAGACAGAGGACTCCATTTCGTTTATTTATGAAATAAATGGAATTATTCATTCTGTAATAAAATATTGCTATTGATATCGGTTCTTAAATGTCAAGTAAAATACATACAAACTTTAATATAATTCACAAAAGTTTTTCCAAAAATTGTACAGAAATCAATTTTAATTGTTTTTCTTTCACTTTATCTATAACTTTTTAAACATATATGGATCTTTAATTTAAATTTCTTCGAATATTATTACACTTCTTTTGTCGAAAAAAGTAATGAATTAGATTTATACATATCTTAACAAAAATGTATTTTTTGAAAAAGATCATGGAATTATATTCATTAAGTAGTGTTTGTGTGTTTTAACCTGATTTTATTTCAGACAATCTCTTAAAATATTAAATATCTATTCAAGGAATTAATCTATATAAAAAAATTAATCTTTTTAATCTAAAAAATATCAAAATGGAAACTTTTCTTCAAAACTAAATTTAATAAATCAAACTACATTCAACAATAGCCTGAAATATTCTGCAACGTTTCCAAGAACTTTTTAATGAAAATCGTTTGGCGGAAATTATATTTATGAAATCTGAAATTGTAATTTTTATGTTTGCTTGCATATTTATTAGCTATATCTTTCTTTACTTTATATTAAAAAAGGAATTCAAATTATACACTGATTTTTACAAAATCGTTTGTCGCTTAAATAACACCAAAGGAATCTGACATTTTTATGGTATCATTTTCTATTCCTATTCATTAGAATGAAAATTCATAAAAATTTCTTTCAAAACGTTTGATTTTTTAAACTAGAAAAAAAAGACGCGAAACCACAAGTGTGTGGAGAATCCATCACATTCTTATAACAACACCATCACCAATAAGCCCTTAACTATTTAAAAAGTCCCACATGCCTTAGCTCAGAGTAATAATGATCGATTCATATGCACAGATTAGTAGATTGGGCAGAATTTCCCCGAAGCTTGGATAATGTCACTGAACTTCGTACATATTGACTCTTACATTTTCTTTATATTTCGCAGACAGCCGAGAGGTGACAGAACTGTTATTGAATTTTCTAGACAGTTTGGTGCATCTTTGCTTAGGGTTTTATCTGCAGGGATATAGCCTAAGATTTGTAGATAGTATTACATCTTAGTTTGTTTGTGACATATTCCGCTACTTAGATAAGTTTCTTAATTATTAATTGCAATTTTGTTTCTTTGGATAATTTAAATACATTCTTATAAAACAATACTCACTTTTCGGATTTGATTTATTTAAATAGGAAGTTAAAAGCGAATTAATAATATGTTTTATGACAAACATGGAATTATAAAATCTATGAATTCGTGTACTTTTTTGTTTAATGATAATTGTCTAATTGATTCATTAGACACAATAATGTAATTACAGTAATGTTGCGACTAAAATTGTAATTTAATTACAGAACTAATAAATAATAGTTTTTCTCTTTTGCCTGCGTTACATCGATTTTTATTTAAATTGTAAATCTCATTTATTCTACTATATCCATTTTTCGGCACGAGTTATTTTTTTTTTAAATTCTGCACATCTTTCTTTAATAAGTAATAGCTTTTTTAGCTCAATTAAACAATTTTAAGCAAAATAATCTGTAACAATTATTTTAAATTTATATTCATATTTCTCTTGTTCAATAGTGTTCTTACGATTAAATGTACTCTTTTCCTCAAGAGTATTATTTTTACACTGTAAAGAAATTATGACCCAAAAAATACTACCGAAGTTTTTATAAAAAAGTAAATAAAAATGCTTCTTGTCGTCTCTCTCTGTGTGTGTGTGTGTGTGTGTGTGTGTGTGTGTGTGTGTGTGTGTGTGTGTGTGTGTGTGTGTGTGTGTGTGTGTGTGTGTGTGTGTGTGTGTGTGTGTGGTGTGTGTGTGTGTGCGTGTGTGTGTGTGTGTGTGTGTGTGTGTGTGTGTGTGTGTGTGTGTGCGTGTGTGTGTGTAAAGGAGAAGTCTGTTTTGTTGTGTGTAGTCGGCTATTTGTGTGTTGAGCGTTTTCATGTAGTGAGTGTCGGACACTATTGACGGGATGTGACGCCACTGTGGATTGCTCCACTCGACGTAAAGGGGAGTTGGATGCGACAGTATGCATATCCAAAATTCTCAAAATACAGCGGGTAACTACTTTCAAAGAACTAAGTTTGTTTGATGATGAAGAATTAGTATCCTGAAAAATTAACTTTTTCCTAATATTATCTGTATTTATTTAAATTTTTAACTGCAATTTCGAATTGCAAAGCTTTATTTTCTTAGTTTACAACCGAAACACTACATTTTCATTTTAATAAAAATATATGTCTTGTTTTAAGAAATGTACATAAAGGTAATTCGCGAAATGACTCTTACACATTTTATCTTTAAAAGTCGACTGAAAAACTTTTTAATAAATCATAATTTGCAAGTATATAAATAAGATATAAGTGGAATCTGAATATATTTAAAAGAATATCATATTTTCTTCACAATTCGAAAAGGAAAATATCCACAAATTTGCTTGTGTTAGTTTAGTTTAAAAATCATGTAGAAACCACAAATAAATTCCTTTGGGCATGTATAAGCAATTTAACTGGTAAGTACCTCCATTTCCTTCCGTTCTTTCTTTTCCCTCTCTAATTCCATTCCGTTTACCTTTTACTCTGGGCCCTTTTCTTTAAGTTAGTTCGTTTGCTTGCCAAGTCAAACCTCACTGCCATAAAATTAATTCTCTGTCGAACTCCAAATCTTCAGTTTTAGTTAATCAAATTATTCTTTTACTTTATGTTTTTTTCTTTTCCGTGTTTCTTCTTTCTTTCTCGATGCCCGACCATCTCTTTCAAATCTATACTTAAAGCAAAAAAGGTTCAAGATCGAATGATGAGATAAAAAAGAATATTACGATGTGGAGCATTCTAACGTGACCCTGACCGTTACAAATACAGGAAGAATTGCATTCAAAAGATAAAAAAAAAATCAACGAAAGAAATAAAATAAATAAATACAACAAGGGGACTACAAAAACTCAAAATAAAAACGAAAGTACTTTACTCTCAGGCATGATGTTGGCACTTACAGAACTAATTCGCTGAAATTGAATTGCTGTTCAGCTTCAGTCCAAAAAGTATTTGACTTGATGTATGTTGCGCCATCTATTGAGGATAAAAAACGTTATAAAGCTAATAACAAAAATAAAGTTTTGTAACATCGCGTGCTATTTCAGGGTGGGGAAATAAATTAAGGTAGAAAGAAAGAACTTTGTAATTATTGTTTAATCTGGGTTTTTTCAGACATTCATTAATAAATTTGATGCGTTGATCTATTTTTAATAGGATAAAATATAAAATGGAATTGGATAAATTTATTCACATGTTGAACTAAAAAGTTCTTATAATTATGTGTTTTACTCATAAAAATTTGTTTTAATTCCCTTGAAAATATTGAGCTTTTTTTTTTCAAAGAAAAAATGATGAAAATATTTTAGCATTTATCAAAAATTGGAATCGGTTATCCTATTTTTGAAATTGCATTACAAAATTTATCCAAAGATTTATGCTAAGGAGTTATTTTTCAATTAAAATGATACTTCTGAAATGCAAATGAATGAATAAAAATGAATATGAGACATGGCAGGAAATCGAATAAGCATAAGTTTTGGATTTATTTATAAATATTTTAAATTATTTCCGTATATTAATTTGAAGCTTTATATAATTTTAAATATACTGAAAAATGCAAAAAAGAAAAATTTTAATATTAAATATTAATAAAGAATTATTAATTAAATAAAGAAATATTAAATATTAATTAAAGAAATTAATATTTTCTCTTTATATAAATATAGTTTTTCTGTTTAAATTACTATAAAATACCTAATGAAATTTAAATATATTATAATTTCTCAAACAATGTGCTACCTAAAATTTTATTATAAAAACTACTAATAATGCGATAAATGACTTGAAATTTAATTTTTTTTTTCACAAGCAACAGTCAATCTATGATAATTAATTCTAATATTTACACTTTTTTTTTTTTTTAAGAAAAATAGAACTGTGATGGAAAATAGATTTAAAAAAATTCATGTAAAATAAAATACTTGAAAATGTATTTTGTATTTTTTTTCGACGACATAAAAGGGAACGCTACAAAGTGAATATCACACAAAACAGTTGTAATCTTAAGCTAAATTCACCAGTGTCATGAAAATCATCAAAAAATGTAACAGAAAATCTAGCAGCTTACAAAAGATATTTACCCAATTAGGCACCGATACAACAAATATCTCCTAAAAAATTATAAAAAAAAGATTATAGAAAATTAGAAATGATAGTTAGCGAAATCTCTAAAATAGTAGATGCATGGAATTCAGTTCAAAGACAAGCTTCTTAACACAAGAAAGACTGAAATTTAGTATATACCTATATTGCCCAAAAGCAGTCAAAATGACTGCATTGTGAAAAAATAACTGAGTAGTGAATTTTTTTTAATTAATTTTTAATATTTTTAAAATTATTTACAGTCATATAACAAGTTATTAGTAAATATATTAACAATAAAAAAAATTTGCTTCACCTGGAAAAAATATATATTCTAAAAAATTCTAAGAAATGGTGTCATTATATACGTAAGTGTTTTTCTAATTCAAATTAAAAGACAGTGAAAATGACTTCCTTTGGCAATCTAGTGTTAATCGTGTAAATGTAAAGTTCATTTTAATATTTTCGAAATTCGAAGAATGGAAAGTTTCAACTTGAAACATTTATAAACACATTCCCCAAAAAATTTTTACAAGTTTTAGAGATTCAAGTATTTTAATGCTAGAAAGTAAAGTATAAAGGGGCAACAGTGATCGTTTCATATTTCCTTTTAAGTCTACTTGAATTGCCACAATTTTTGAAGTTTTTTCACCGAAATGCTGTATTCCTATTAAAAAAATTATCTTGGTCTTTAAATCGAATCGATTGATTACAATTCGCATTCCTCTAAAGACTGTGTTATATAATACTGGGAACTGCTGCTTATTAAGCTCTATTTTACCTCAAGAACATCTCCTGGTATGGATGGTAGAACAGGAAAATACTAGAACAGGTATCGTCCTAATCATATGCATAAAA
>BMAO01033040.1:0-21976 GCA_019973975.1 Trichonephila clavata
AAGAAAGACAATTTTTTGCAAGTGTTATTTTTTTCCTATTATAAAGATACATCATGCTTAATGTAAACTTTGCTTTTGTTCTAACACTGAGATTTATTTTGGAACTGCTACGAAATTAAAGCTCTAAAGCAATTCCTCGCTAAGTGATTGAGAGTTTATTAAAGTCTCACTTATAAAGCAACACTAGGGCTATTGGCAATGGAACTCTTAAGCCTGAACCACGATCACGCGACAAGTACAACACCTGCGATAGCACCCCTCTCTTCAAACTTCCACACCACGACAACGGGCGACTTTGAACATCAACAGATTTAGCGTCCATCAGCCCCACGACATGGTGGATCTTCAGTGACACTGGGTTCGAACTTATGACAGGTCGGCGACGAATTCAGGACCATAACCACTAAACTATCATGGCCTCCAAAGTATGGCAAGAGAAAACCGAAAGACAAAGGAACAGTTTTAGAGATAAAGGCGGCAAATGTCGTAAATTATTAATTATTGGGACTTTTATTTCAATTCTTTCTTGAATTCTCAAGAACATATAAATTACTACATTGTTGTTTCTAATGCCACCTGTCTGACGTAGTTAGATCGAGGCCCATCATCATGGCATCGGGTTATTTGTGCGCCTGTCGTTAGCCATAGCTTTGAGCATCATGCAGGTGACAGAACGATTTGGATCGGTTCCACCCCATTTGAGAAAACACCTTGGGAGTGGTCAGGGCCTCCCACCTCCCTTCCCCTTCACCAAACTCACGAGAGGACTTGCGGCACGACTGCTATTTAGAGTACACCCATGCCGCGAAGGCACTATTAATTTACTAACATCCATGCCTTCTCCGGGATTTGAACCAGTCCCTACGGCATAGCAGTCAGCGTCGCTAACCTCTATACCGGATGGGCTACATTGCATTAGTCGACTGATGAAATATTCGTAATTTGTGTATGTTTTTACTTTATATAATCCGATAGAATTATAAGAAAAACATTTATCGCCGTGTTTTTAATTGAAAGTTCTTTATGGATTAAAGCAGGCGTTTGAAATGTGACCAGGTGCAATATTGGGGGCTAGACAATAGAGCTTGGAGGCTGATGAAAAAATACAGTTAAAAGTTAACGATAAGACAAAACTTTCAGGTTTGTAATTAAGTCCCACTTTTTCCTGAACTGATCTGGATAAAATCTTTTTCAAACGTATTCTCAATTAATCGTGGACCCGTTTTAAGTAAAATTGTCTTCACCTAATTAGTATGACCGTTTCAAAAATGTGTTCCACAATTTTACCCCTCAGATCTACTTTCTAGCACCTGTCAGCAGCGACCCATCAAAATGTCGTTATCAGTTCGGCGATAACAATAACGTCGCCTCGATACAAATGGAACGTGAACAATTAATCGCCATCTAGTGGACTCGCCGCCAAATCTCTCTCGTTAAAAAAGAATCACGTCGCTTCTGGTGAAATGTTGTATTATCCTTTGAGAGAGTGGAGAGACTGGGATGTCAAAACAGCGCGAAAACTGTCAAGGGGGCATTGTTTGTCACACCATTTGAAATGAGCATTAAAAGAAATGGCAAACCGTTGCGTCATTCGCTATTCGATTTGAGATTCAAGACATGATCCATCCGTCCAATTCTTAAATTATTTAGGTTCGAAAGGAGAACACAATGTTGGTTTAAAAAGAAAAATTACCGGGAGAAATATGGAATGTTTTTGTTTTTGTACAATGTTTCTTTCTTTGGTTATTAGAACTTTGAATTTCGAAAATATTGTTTTAGAGGTGTTTTTATTTTTAACTAACGTAAAAAAAAAAAAAGTGCAAGAAAAAACTTAGCACATCAGAAAATAGTTTGTTTTTTGACAAATTACAACACGGAAAGAACATTGAAATAATACAAATATCTCACAAAATCCTTTGTACAGTTTTGAATATTCATGGAATTTTCACAGTATTATAACAAAAGTTGCACTCGAATATGCAGGAATATTCTATCATGTTTTAAAGTTCAAGTTTGTTAACTGCAACTTGCTTGTAGTTTTGTCAAAGAAAAAAATTGTTATATAAAGTATTTTTCCATTGTCGGCAAAGAAGAAACCTTTTTTAATTTGTCGCTTGAGAAATATATATATTGAACCACCTTGATCGATAATTTCGATTGCTAACCTATTGAAATAATGTTTCTGAAATAAATGGTTTTGAGACGTTACAATTTTTTTGAATATGAATAAAAATTACCATTATGATGTGCAAAAAAATTGCACGCTTTTGCCATTGTTATAAATCATTTAAAATTTTTACATTTGAAAAAAAAAATTACATTTCATTTTTAACTAGGAACAGAATTAATGTGTGGATAGCATTTTGAAAAAACATTTCAACTTAACGCGGTAAAAATTATGCATCTCGATTTTCTTCATGCTAAGCTTTTAGTTTAGATTCCGGAGATGAAGAATTTAAACAATAATAAGGATGATCAATAACATTTATTTAATGCATTAAATTTACAATAATACTGTAGCAGGACCAGTGTAAAAAGAAAAATAAATTATAAGTAAAAAAACTTTTTTAAAAACACGTTTATTTAAAAAGCGCTAAAAAGAATAAAATAAAATTTTCCTTTAAACTTTTTTACTATCAACTTATAACGTCATTACACAATTTATATGATATAAAATCTTGTCGCAATATTTAAGTAATCGTATTTACTTAGTTTGAATTTTTAAAAATTAAAATCAGTTAGTCAAGTTATTTATTTTACTACACAATTATTTATCTACACAGGTAAATCTCGCGACAAGCTTTTATATCATATAAATTGTGTAATGACGTTATAAGTTGATAGTAAAAAAAGTTTTAAAGGAAACGTTTATTTTATTCTTTTTAGCGCTTTTAAATAAAAGCGTTGTTTTTCAAAAGTTTTTTTACTTTTAATTTATTTTTACTTTTTAGTTATCGCTGGACAGGCTTCTCAGCCTGTTCAACTCATTCAACATTGGTTCGCCATCCCTGGTTTAGCTGAATCAGTTCTCGAAAAAAGGGAATTAGACGAAAACACAATCTTTTTAAATCCGAAATTTTTAAGCAATATTTTCAATCTTCGTGCAGATCTTGGGTAATATTGTTCTACATACGAAAAAAAGTTTCGTGAGATTATCTTCATAAATGACGAAGTTATTTAATGTTTAATTAAGATTTTGACTATTTTTTGAAAAATCTTAAAAATATATTATTTATTTGAAATATTTTGAAGGTAAGGGATATTTCTCTAACATCTTCGAAGAAAAATCTAGTTATTTATTAAAAACTTCAAAAGGCATTTAAAGATTTGTATTAATCAATAAAATGCTTAAAATTCAAACGCATGTTGTAATCAAAAAGCAAGTTTTATCAACTAATGATAATTTTTTGTTGACATTGAATATCTTCTACGTAAGAATCTATTTTTTTTAATTGCTCAGGTCATCTTTAGAAACTTGATTTTGAAAAAATAATTAACCATCGCATTATTTTTATACAGTCAGACCTCTACGTATAACGCCTCTATTTGGGAATTTCTCTATTTTAAGAACTTTTTCCTGAATCAAGCACATATTACTCTTTTCTTCTTAAAATAACTCCAAATTTAAAGAAATTTTTCTTCGAAGATTCGATTTTTTCTCTCCTTATTTTTAAAACATTTCAAGTCATTTTGCAAATTATTCTCTTTTGGCACATTTTATGGATATCAATAACCTTGAACTAGTTTTACAATGTGCCTAACTCATCTAAAGAAATAAAATTGCCGTAATTTTTCAAACAAAATAAAACTCAAATAAAATTAACTGATTCTATCTGTAATTAAATTTAAGGACACATGTCGTAGTGTGTGTTTAGATTACTGGTGATAAAATGAGGTATATTTAAATTACTTGCAGGCTTAATATTAGAAATTTCTTTAAAAAATTCATTCATTTTAATATAAAATTTTTTTTTGATTGAAAATACATTGCATTTCTGGATAATATTTTTTTTACTGTTTTTCCTAGCGGATTCCTTTTTGATGGGTAAGATATATAAAAGAATGATCTTTCCGATTCTGTAATTATTTTTTGTCTGAGTTTCATAGATTAAAGTAAGATAAATTTTTTAAAAATTTTCACAATACTCCATCAGTTTAACTTGGCAGAGTTGAGAAAGGTATACAATGTACCAATCTACTTGAAAAATAGCTCTACTTTTTTTGTTTTGAATTTAAATCCAAGAAAATAGATAGAAATTTATAAAAAAAAATTGCATACGTTGTAGAACTTAGATTATATTTACGTTGTAGAAATGTAATTATTTTTTAGACAAAATTAATTAATACAGTCAATAGCGCAACTTTATGAAATTCCAGTTTGGCTCAAAACCGATTTTCGACGCCAACTTTTGTCATTGTTGTAATAATAACATAATTACAACAATGCAGATATATCGAAGTTGGCGCCCAAAACTAGTTTAACGTTTTTAATTAATTGCAATATCGGAATATAAATGGTCAAAACATGCATTGTCATCCAAACTAAACGTGTATACAAAATTTCAGTTCAATGTGGTGAATATATCAGCTTCAAAATTGAGTTGCAAGATTCACATACATACAGTGTAAGTTAAATAAAAAAACTTGTAAAAAAGGTTCAAAGAGCCCCTCATGGAGAATCTCAGACTTAAAATTTCAAATGCATGATTTCCGGCAAGAATTTTTTTCAAAATAATAACAATACATTCTTGTGTTGTTGTTGCTAATGCCACCAGTCTGACAACAGACACCTCGACACCTGTCGTAGTCAAATCCAGGCACAAGAAATTCATCATGGCATTGGGCTATATATTGTACGCCTGTCGTTAGCCGTAGCTTTGAGCACCATGTCGGTGACAGTACGATTTGGCTCGGTTCCACCCCAATTTTGAGGGAGAACACCTGGGAGTGGTCAGGAGCCTCTTACCTCTCTTCCCCTTCCACCAACCTCACGAGAGGACTTGCAGCTCGACGGCTATTTAGAGTACCCCCATGCCGCGAAGGCACTATACATTTACAAACATCCATGCCTTCTCTAGGATTCAAACCCAGGCCCTACGGCATAGCAGTCAGCGTCGCTAACCACTATACCGTATGGGCGACCCAATACATTCTTACTTCATCAAAGATTAAAAAACAGAGAAAGCAAAAAAAAAAAAAAAATTCAGATAGAGGTGGGATGGAAATTTATTATTATAATTAATTAATTAAAGAAGAATGAATAACCAAACCAAAAAAAAAAACATTTTTTACAGTTTTCACTTTTTTAATTTAAGTATTGGTTTGAAAATTATTTGAGAAGAAGCAGTTTATTGAAAGCTCTACCAAATAAATCGCAAATGTAGAAACCTTGGAAATAAATTCGATCAATAGGCTACTAAAGTTTTTCAAGTGCTTTGGAAATCAAGTGGATAGGAAAGAAACAGTAGATCAATTTTCATAAACAGATCTTTGCAAATCAGAAATACAGCTATCATTTATCTCTACAAATAAATTTATATTTTATAATTTCATTTAAGAACATAACTGCAACAATCACACATTACAATTTTTTGCATTTCTAGAGTTTTTCTTTTGGTTAATATTAGCATAAAAATTTCTAAAATTATTTTTGTGCGTATTTATTAGCATACAGTAATTTCTCTTTATATATATTATATATTAGAAGCAAAAGAAACATTACATAAGAAACGGGGAATTACCATCAAAATATTTTTCTTTACGTATAAATGCGTATTTTATAATACCTCAATAGAGAGGTTTCTCTTTGTGTATTTATTTCTCTTTACCTTATTATTTCCCCCTTTCTTTAAATAAATACATTTACCTGGAGTAAATATGAATGAAATTTTATTTATCTCACCAGTTCCATTTTCATTACGTTTCTCTTTGATGAAGCATTGAAAATATAATTTATCTGCATACAGATTTAAATTTTCCAAAACTATTTTTGTATTCTTTTGATTTTTATACGAAACAACGTCATCATTATAAATGGTCTTAATTTATAGTATTATTCATATTTTGAATGTCATGATTCGTTTTAAATAACAATTTAAGAAATATATAAAACGCGGATAAATCAAGCCATATTTGTTTTTTAAGAACACTTTCAATGATGATTGCATTTGCTTTGAGAAAAACGCATTATTCTGTCAAATAGCAAAATTATGAGCTTGAAGAATTAAAAAAGTGTAATGCTTGGCAAATAAAGTATTACGTAAATATTTTTAAAAAAATAAAATACTTTTTAATTTAGGAACAGAAAATAGAATCTCGCGTAATAGAATAAATATTCTCTATCTGAATAATACCTGCACAAACATAGAGTTAAACATACAACACGTATTTAATAATTTGGTATAATCATACAATCTTCTTTGATGATGATTTTTACAATAGACCTAAAAGCGAAAGATATTTTCCCCTTTTGATGTTTTTATTTTATGCCTGATAACTTAAAAAAAGGAATATCGACTAAAGAAAATAAGAATATTTATTCATGCAATGCAGTTTAATCTTAAAAAGTAAATCTGACTAAATTTTACCTGAAACACACAATTGAAGTTTAGAAGAAGTAATTTTTTTTACTTTACAAAATAGCTATTTTTATCATGGGGCCAAAATGGTCGCTTATACATTTGTAAACTTATTTAAATGAACAATTATTTACACGTGTCTAAAAAACATACAAGTTCAGTTAAACATTTTATTAACAGAAAATAACATTGTTTTTTTGTCTGGCTTCACAATGAATCCTTGGTCTTTCACAACACTAATTAAGAGAAAACACAACCATAAGAGTCTTACCTTACCCAGTCCTGTGTTTGATAAACGCACCTGTATACCGTATCCTCACAGGTGCGTTTTTTCACAATTTTTTTTTCACATTTTTCACACACGATTTTTTAGCTCACGCATTCCAACACAAATTGCATGGATTTTCAGGAGTTTATGGAATAGCGTACAATCCGTCGGCGATTTATGACAAAAGGATCGTCCTCCGATTTTGTGATCGTATCTCCTTATTTGTATACGAAAAGCGCAAACGATTTGCATCATTCTGACCTTCGTACCATCCGATTGCTGGGAGTGAACTCTTCGACAGGAGAGGTCACGCCTGATGCAACTTTGGAGGCACTTTCGCCATTTCGTATCCGCTCCAAGGAGAGAACATTTTTGTACAAATATTATACGGAAATATATATAGCGCCTCGTTTAAAATTATTCTGATATTAGAACTATGTGGCAGAAAAACTTTTAACTTCTAAAGCAAAAAAAAAAAAAAAAAGATTTATAAGGTTAAAAACAAATTTCTAAAGTTTAAAATTTTTTCTTAAAGGAAAAAAAGTGTTTAAAAAGTCTGAAAAGTAGCAGAGGCAGTCTTAGCATTACATAAATTTTTTTAAAGCACTCAGCCGTGTATTGAGAGTCAGGGAGGAGTGTTCAAAATCTTGGGGGTCCACGATGATAGGCTGATACATAAAGGACAGCGATCGAAAGTTTAACCTTTTATCTACGGATGGTATTTTTAGTACCACTCATTTTAAACTTACTTAGAATAACCATTTTTACGAATATTTTGACGATACTTAGCACGAATATTCTTTTAAATCCACTCTTCTAATAGATATGGCAGCACAGGTTCTATGTAAGTATTTTAGCAAGAAAGGCGAATATAGTTTTATAGCAAAAGTTGCATTTTCAGCTGACATTTTGATGGGATTACGAAGGTTGTCATTTTTGTTCCGAAACAGTAGTTACACTAAAAAAGATAAGTGTCTTATGGTTTTGTATGTTAATAAAGACCTTAGAAAATGATTTGACTATTTATTGTAAGTGAACACTGTATATAATAAATTTTTCATTTGAATATCTTTAATTAATTAATTAGCTCTACCGGATTAAATCTCCCAAAGTTGAGTATCGTGTTTATGTATATC
The DNA here is from genome assembly GCA_019973975.1 of Trichonephila clavata. NCBI lineage: Eukaryota > Metazoa > Arthropoda > Arachnida > Araneae > Nephilidae > Trichonephila > Trichonephila clavata. Next base: position 7,983 of record BMAO01033040.1, read on the forward strand.
CCTTTTAATTTTCAATGCAATGACTCAAAAAAAAATATATATTGCATGAAAGAAACTGCAGTAAATCATAATGCGGTAGATAAAGGGTTAAGAAGCGCTGTTCTACGATAAAGTTTTGATAAATGATAACTGGACAATTTATTGAAACTAACAGCTCCTTAATGGCTGACAAATGTTTCTTTTAACTAAATATAAAAACAAATCTAAGCATAATTTAATAATTGCATGCATATTTATTAGAATGGTTTCTATTTTTCGGGCTTTCTCTCTCTCTCTCAAAAGTTTTTTAATCAATTCCATAAAAATTTTCGCTGCTATATTTTGCACATGCAATAAGTATTGATTTATTTTTAAAATTTTCTTACGCAGTTAAATGTAACACAAAATTAAATGAACTTTTTTAAGCACTTAAAATTTCTATGCTACTGTTTCAACAATTGGGACAGACTGGATAGAACATCTGTAGGCGGCCCTTCTCTCACAAAATGTCTCAGAAACAATTTGAGTGCTTACCCAAAACTACTTCCAGTGAGTTAACTTGGATAGTTTTTATATTCTCAACAGAAACGAATTCTATTTGTGGGTCAGATTATTCAGGGAATACGTAAAATCTATATATATATTTTAAAAACACTAGTTTTTTTACAGAAAATTATGGTGACCGTATATATATAGGAGCACATGGATCATACACGAACTCGTAACCGGGATCATCAAAGCACGCGTTTGAGCTCTGATGTCACCAAAGACCTGTCTTCCAGAGAGGTTAATGAACGTTAAATCTGTCGTGGCCCAAAGACCTTACGTTGGCGTCGTATGGAAGTTCAGACAGGAGCATTCCAACTCAAAAGTTGTCCTCGTCACTTGACTACGATATAAAATTACGGGTCCACACCACCAATAACACGAGTGTCTCTCGCTTTAAAGTAAGATGTTACTAAAACATTTTATCAATCCACCAATAATTTGGGAATAATGTATCAACTCGTAAAATAGTTCTCATTTAAAAGTCAAGAAATATTAAAGATAAGAGAAAATATTATGCAAAGAAAGAAGTTTTATTTCGTGAAATTTACAGCTTTACCTATCTTGCATAACGTGTTAAATTAAAAATCCGTAAGACACGAAAGAGGAAATGAAACAGCCCATCTGAATATCTCCATGCTAAAGCGATTTTCGTATCGTTCCGAGCATGGTTCGGGTGCCAAAACAAAAATCACAGCCCCATTGTCGGCATTAATGAGATGTGATGGGTGTATAAAATAACTACAAAGACTGCTGGACAGATTGGTGTGTAGAGAAAGTTGTTCGAATGATAAGAAACTCACGCGAACAACCGTGAAGGCAAAGGTTTGTCGTGCGTTTGATAAGGAGCATTGTTTGGAGTCATCTCCGGATCTTTGACAAGTTGCTCTCCATCTCCCTCCACCAATGCTTCGTGAGTCGTTGGGACAATACAATGATACAGATATTAACGAGCTTCCGCAAGTAAATGTAGGCAATTACTCTGTCATACAAGCGTTGATATGCCTTACAAATGACGGATTGCTCAAGATACGAATTTATGATCCATATTTACGTTGTAGGTGGCTGTGGCGTAACGTACACCCCCGTATTGAGGGAGCCCCAAACCCTGACTGCCACCAAGTAAAATCCAACTTGGGGGCCCAAAACCTGACTCTCAAGGGGGGCCCAAATGTTCTCCATTTCGCCATTGGTAAATGGGTTGTAGATATGAATCCTGATTTTTATGAAATTTTTACTGCCAAATAGTCGAATTTTTAATTTCTAGACTCTGAGAGGAATAAGAAAAACAAAAAGTTCGTATGATTCACAAGTAACAGTTGAAATGTTATATATATATAGTTCTAGTGCCACAAAAGAACCTCACGCGCGTTCAATCCGTTGAGGTTGAAAATTCTTTCGCACATGGTGCGGAAGTTTGAAGACGGAGTGTCAACTCTCTGGTGTGGTTCATGTCACTTGATATTGATTCAAAATGACAAGATCCGTCACCAATATCTATCAAATTGCTTCAAAGTATGACGATAATGAACAATCAATCAATCAACGGTTACATCAAACGATAAAATTTCTTTGCAAAAGTGTAAATGTGTAAAGTGTAAAGGTTGCAAGCTGCTAGAGAAGTGCTACTGAACCTCTTTATCGCAGCCTCCCAGTCAACGCTTAATAGTTTCACCGCTTCGCGTCAGACTGACCACCTGACCGCAACATCTGCTTATGCACCACAGATCCCAAGGTCACGAAAACTGAGATGAGCACAGTAGGCATTAGCTCTCTATGGGCTGTTATACCACTGATTTTAGTTTAAATTTAATTGTATTTAAATATCCTTCAAAATAAACTACATTTACACCAAAAATTTAAAATATAGTGATTTAACATGGAATATATAAAGTGGCTTCCAAGGAAAGTCACACAAATCCGAGTGAAATACACCATATGAAATAAAATAGAAATAATTTAATGTTCCTTGAGAGACCCAGTACCAATTGGACCACAAATGAGTGGTACCGGTATACGGCCAGGAGTTTGGGACTATTGTGTTACAGGATTTAAAATCTGTATTAAATTTTCTCATCAAAAATATTCTTTGCGTAAAAACTTTAGAAGAAATCGTTTACGACATCAAGATATTTGATGTGTTATTTCAACATTTCTCGTGGAGTCGCTCACAATAATCCCGAACGCCTCCAGAAAAACAAACTATTCGATAAATGATACACAATGTCTGACAAATCGATGTGACGCAAGCTGTTTGAATACAGTTTCCAACAATGCATCATGCTCAACAACAATGAATCTGAAAAAATGGATGTAATGCCAAATATTTGATACCAGCACACGACCCTGGTAATAAGAGGTTACGAGAAAAAGCCTTTTTCCCTATTCACTTTTAGTGGTCATCACTTTCCCTTGTTGTGGAAAGCAGTGATTTTTTTTTTTTTTTAAGAGCAAACCGTCGGTGTGCACGACATCATTACGTGTAGAAGGAGCGTCTGTTCCGGTAACACCGCGCCCACGCGTCGCATTGTGATAGACTGCGCCCATCCCGCCTTCTCACGAAAGGATCAAAAAGAGTGAGGGAGAAAAAGTAAAAATCGAAAAAGATGTCGTAAAGCAGGGGTGACGCAACAGTGGCGTTTTACGGCGTCTGTTCATTTGTCTCTAATTGAACGGATTTGGAATAATGGCTCACCTATTGTGTTCGTCCGGACGCGATCTAGTTTAGCGTTCTGTGCTGAAGGTTTGGTGTAAAACACGCTGAAACAGTTCTTTCAAATTATATAAAGTCTGCTTCTGTTTGTGTTATTTTTAAGGGGATTTATAACTAACATTTTAAGTAACCGAACTTATGGAACTTTTCTCGGGAAAACATGTTACAAAATCTCGAAAAACTGTAATGATATTCTCATAGAATCCTTTGTGTCCGCGATTCTTAAAATGTCGATCGTTGATCCTCCGTCCCTTTAGGATTTTGAACACAACTCCCTGAATAATTTAAATGAAATCGTAATCGTATTGGCGATCTATCAATTCAGTTCTTAATCTTTGCACATGTGTTTCTATTGTTTTTTGAAAATATTACGTTGCAGAAATAGCTATGTAGTTGCAAACAATAAAAAAACTGAATTAATATTCTTGACAGAAATGTATGTTCTTGCAGATTTTTTTTCATTGAGGTATCCGAACACGTTGAAGATAACCAAATTCAGTCAAGACAGATATTTTGTTTTTTATTTTATTGAATAGAGCTATCTTTTGACTTTTCGAAACATACTTTATTTTGTTTCTACACTACCTAGAGGCCAAGTTACAATCAATTTTATAAAGTTAGAAAAACCGGAAGTGGGTTTTTGATCTACCAGAAGTGGGCATTTAAATTGCTCAAAATCTATCATGGCGAGTCTGACAACTCAAAATATTACGAATGTATTTTTATAAAACTTTTTATACCTGATATTTACGTTTTTCTAGAGAATGTACTAAAATATTTCTTATTGTATGAATACTTTTTGAGTTATGGCTTGTTATTTAAATAATGGTGTCATAAAAAATGTAACATTTCTTATAATGTTTACATAATCAGCTCTAAAATTTTCAAATTTTAATAAAAAATTAAAATTTTAGTACATTTTCTAGATAAATGCATCTAATTTGTTTTCGTAATACTTTTACTAATATATGTTTATTACTTTTTTCTCTGACTGCTTTGAAGTTTTTCAAAAATATTGCTAAAATTTCACTTATAATTGTGATTATTGTAAAATTCAGGTAATTTATTTCAAATTTTGATAGTTAATAGAGTAATATTTATTGGTATTGAGTCCTGAAAGAGCATTTATGATGTTTTAGTATGCTATTTTGTTAAAAAGTATGTCGTAGTCTCTCACTACCCCTATGGTTATTAATTCCCCTTTGCACATTATCTAAATGTGGATATGTCGGATTCATAATTAATGACTACGCAAATAACAAATCACTTATTTATTATTCCTTATGATAGAAATACACAAATATTAATCAAACTTTAAGAACAACAAATTATAGTGGAGTGAGATCAGAATTCAATTATGAACGACGGAACACTAACTGATACCACGGGGGAATAACGCATACAATCAAACTACGCATTTAAATCTAATCTATAAAAATCACAGACCTGATATCTCTTTAAGAAGGAATCTTGAATACTTGTAGAATCTATGAAGTGGCTTCAATCCTGGATATCTTCAGTTACGTCCGAACCGAATTAATGAATCTTTTTCAATAATCTTCCTTCCGCTAACAAACTTCACTTAGTTAAACTAATCTCCTAGAATCACCTTCTTAATCAATCACGTAGTTTACTCCTCTATCAAAACACGTAGTCATCCTCATCTCTTCATTTCATTTCTCCCTTTTATATCTCTTTGGAACTCGCTAAACCCGAAACTATCTTGTTTGCATAAGTCACACTTTTAGCTCTCAGCGGGGATTGGTTAAAATAAATACAATTTAAAAGTTTATGAGAGAAGGTTAGTGAAACGCGTAAGCACCCGTCACAAGTACTCCGAACGTGTTCGAATACCTTAAGGGCAATTTAGTGATCTAGTTTAGGTTGGCATACCTTTCAATTTATCTACGAAACCTTTCAAAATCTGTACAAGAGAGAAATCTTAACATTTAATATCAGACCTTCGAGGACTCCCTAGAAAAGCACTAAAAACCCCTGGGTCCGCGGACGACAGTTTAAAAGCTGAAGAGAAGAGTTTGAAAAGAACGAGAGTTTGAAATTGAATTTAAGAAATTTCTGTAACTTTGCCAGATAATGCCGGACGACCCTTATGCCCCTTCCAGGGACTGAACTTGTTGGCTCAGGGGCACAAAAATAATTTCCAGTTTTATCTAAGGGCGGGAAACGATAATTTGAAATCATATTTCAGAAACTCCACTAAACTTGCCGGATATTGTCTGAATTAGGAGAAAAGGCAAATGATTCGAGTCCCACACGTCGGGATTTTCATTCTCTCTAGCGACTGAATTTTCTCGCGCTGGAGCATCAAAAGTCAGCTCCGTGTGGATTTCGGAGTGTGAAATGAGAATCTGAAATTGAATTTTAGGAGTTTCGATAGCTTTGCCGGATAATGCCAGTCGACCGTATTTTAGACACACCGTAGCAGGGGCTTGCCTTAAAAGCCTTGGATCGTGAAAACCTGGTCCCTGGTGCATTCCAAAATGGATAATCCGAATCTGATATTCAATCTGAGAAATAACAGTAACTTTGCTGGATAATTCAGGATGACCGTCTTTTACGCAAATCGGGGCAGGAGCTCACCCTTAAAGTCTTGGCGGGGGAAAAGTGTACTCCTGGTGTAATTTGAGATGGTTTCAGCGAGTCTGAAATCGAAATATAGAAATTCCTGTATTTTTGCCAGATAATGCCGGGGGATAGGAATATTCTCGGACAGCAGTACCAGCCTAACTTGCCGAAGTAGAGACGCAAAAAGTGGATCTTGATTGTATTTCGGAACTGCCGATCCGAATATATATATTCTCAATCCAATTCAAGATAATCTCATATCTACGTCAAACAATGCCAGACGAAAATATTTTGCACGAACTGTGGAAGGGGCTTGCTTTAAAATTCTTGAGGAGAGAGAAATGCTTTCCTGGTGTTTTTCTGGATGGGAAACAAGAATAATCTGAAATCGGATTTTAGAAACTCCCATAACTTTGCCGAATAATGCCGGCTGACCGTAATGTCCCTCTTCAGAGACTGAACTTACAGGAGCAGGGGCATCGAAAGTGAGCACCGAGTGCTTCTCGGGGTGTAGCTGCTGTAGCCTGGTAGCTACAGTCATGAACTCGTGGACGAAATTTTGTGTGTTGGAGTCTCGGTCCCACTGAAGACCCGCCATGCACAGGGGATGAAGCGTGTTAAATATGTCGTGGCTCAATGTCCTTTCGTTGGCGTGATGTGGTAATTTGGAGAGGGAGGTGCCTGGTCAGGTGCCATTCTCGTCACTTGACCGAGGCTCAAACCACCTAAGTCCATCGTCAAAGCCTTTACATATACAGTAAAACGCGAAATATGAAATATCGGTTAACATGAAATAATACAACGGTCCAGACATTACTACTATGTATTTTCATGCATTTTTTCTCTTAACACGCAACGAAAATCGCTTAACACGAAAATATTTCTCTTCTGGGAATGAACAAAGTACGGAAAAGACTAGCCGAATTGGTCTGTCCTATTGTAGGATCGGAATAATTCGTTGCGGTAGATAAGGATAATATATTTACAGCCCCAATTATGACAGACAAGGACTTTTTGGGGTTTGTTCAAAGCTCAAAAGATATTATTGATGCAGATTTCGACAACGAAAATGAAAATGAGTATTCCAGCTTCTGTTACCACGTCATCTAAAATATGAAACATCACGAAAAATATGCGCAAATATTTAGACGCACATTCCAATGATGGGATGAATAACAAAATGGACGACACTGAACAATTTGTTGATAACTTGATACTAAAAAAGACATTGCAAAGAAAAATATCAGATTAATTTTCAAGGACTCAAAATAAATGTTTTGTTCTTCAAAAACTTAAAAATTTTGTATCGAATTTCTTTAAGTTCTTGTGATTGTTTTTGTTTAATATATTTTTATGAAATACATGCATATATACATATCTGTGTAAATAAAATAAACTGTAATAATCTTAATTTTGCTGATATATGTTTTTTAACACGAAATTGTTTTAACACGAAAAAATATTTTAGGCCTCAGTTAACACGATTTTTAATGTAATTCTCTACAAGCGGCATGAATTCAATATCAAACTTAGTTCAACATCAAATTTTTATGCTAGGTTGATATTTGAGAATGAACATGCATGTCTCATTTTAAAACATTGATAAACCAACGTTAGCTCTCATCCGCTCAAACAATAGCACTTACATTAAATATTTATATTATTCACAAATAGTTTATTTCTTCCTTATATTCACGTTACACGACCTCGTAATCTATCCATCGTTTGCGACTGATGACATCAGTTAAACTATCAGCCAGCAGATACCAAACGGATGTTCCTCGTTTTAAGCTGATCGCCATAACAGTGAGCGATTGCGCAGAAAGTAAATATTGTAATTTCTTCTTTTCTTGTGTAAGGGAATCGTGAAGTTTGTCGCAGAAGGGGGAAGGAAAAAGACCGTTGGCGGAAGGAAAGGGTGGTTAAGTCATTGAATAATCGCCATTTTACCAAACGGTACAATTGAGGGTTTTCTTCCATTCTACGTGATGTTCAAGAGGAAGATGCAGAAGAAAGTAGCAACTTATGATTGGGGAGACAATTAATGAACTGAGCTTCGAGTACGTTAGACAATGGAACGTTTGACCTACGAAAGCTTCGACCGAAATAGAGTGATGTGCACACAATTAAATGTCAACTGGAGAACATCTAATTGTTTGTCTGGATTCATCTGGACTGAATGCAGTAAATCAATGGACACTGGTCATCGCTTGTTATATGAAGTCTGCAGAATAGATGAACTGCGATATAGAATCATTTACGGCTGTGGCTATTTGGGTAACTGAGCCAAAGGCCTCGATAAAAGGTTATCCAGAGAACTCTTTCATGTTTGGCCATTTCGATAATATTGTGATGCGAAATCAATTACAAAAACAAACAAAAAAACAGTTATTTTCGACGGTTAACGTACCCGATCGTTGAATTGATTTTCGAGTTTAAAATAGTAAAATATGGATATGTAGTTTGTCGTTTAAAAACTTTAACCACTTAAGCTAAGTTGAAAATGTTTTGGGTTCAATTTTTAATAAATTCAGTAGAGGTAACAAAAGTCCTAAATAAATCGAATGCTTCATCCACCTTTTTTTGCATTGTGTCGGTTTCATCGAAGTAAAAAAAATCGCGCGAGTTCAAAATTAATTTTTTCCTTGCTTAATATATTAGTTTTAAAAAATTCACACGCGACTTTTTTTTTACTTAGAATATTTAAACCATAGGTTCCCAACCTTTTTTGAGCTGGCACCCCTTTTCTAGTGAAAATTTTGATACCACAGTCCACCCACTCCAGATAAATAAGAGCGTACATAATACAAGGTGAAAACAAAAATTAAATTTTAAAACAATATACTATTACTAATAGAATATATTTTTGTTATTTAAGGGGACACAGTACGATTCAATTGACAAAAATCGGTCAAAAAATCAAATTTAATTATTTTTTTTAGCTTAAATTATTTTTTATATATTTTTTTATAACCTGACAAAATTTGAAAGCTCTAAACTTAAAAAACACAGAATTATGATAGCTTTTGTGTTCGTTTTTATTCACATTCCTATATGGCAAATCAAAATTTTAAAATTACTTATCTCAGAAAGATAAAATAGCTCATTTGTCTTCATTTAAAATGCTAAGGCTTTTTTTCAATTGTGCCTAATGCTTTAATTTTTTTTACCTATTGCTAATAGCACATGTAACAAAAGTTGGCATGCTTTTTTGAATCAAAGCAAGACTTTTTTTTTAAATAATTGAACTCAAAATTTGTACATTTTTTAAGGAATTTTCAATAAGCATTCATAAAAAGAAGTATTGTACGAATACCAATTATGTTATCACAAAACCCATACCAACTTCTGTTACGCATAATTTGATGCACTTGTAAATCAAATTTCATGCGTGCATGTAAATTTTTATAAAAGGAGTAGCATTTTAAAATCACTTCAAAAATTTAAATTTTTATCCTTAAAAAATTAAATTGCTAGCTTTTTATGAAATTTTGAGCACGAAATCTGTTTTACATAGTATACACACATAGGAGGCCAACAAAAAAATTTTGCAATTCCTTAAATTAAAAATTTTTGCTTAAATCGTAACAGTCCTCTTAATTTTTTTTTATTTGAAGCCCCCAATTTTTTTTTACTTGCGAATCTGAAATAGCTATTGCCACGAATATATTTAAATGTGTAATGTTATATAATTTAGTCGTAGATATGATATTTGTTGATTTTGTGATTCCATGTGTGTGTGTGTGGCAGGCAACAGAAGAGAGATCGATGTATTATAGAAACAAAAATCATCAGAGATCTTCAGAAAAGGGGGGAATTTTTAAAGCAATTGCTGAAACTGTTCAGAAAGTGTTCATAAACAACAAATCAACTAAAATTTTAACGTCCAAGCCAAGATCTGATCGCCCATCTGCAGGGTCACCTCGAGAATCTTGCTTTGTAATACGCTCTATAAAAATAAATTCAAGACCGTAAGCTTCAAAAGAGCTAAAAGTGTGGTTGAGATCTTACAAAAAGTGTGACTAACTACAAATTCGAAGAGATCTGAAAAAGGATGACTATCATGGCTGAGTTGCATTCAAGAAACCATTCATCTCCCGAGGGAACAGAGCTAAGAGAATGACTAACCCCTTCCAGGTTCATTTTATTTCTGGATTGTGGATCACAAAATGTCAATTTTTTTATGCTTTTCTTCAATCATATATATTTTTTAAACATAAAAGCACCATTTGAATAAAAATTTTCCTAAAATTTAATGTAAAAAAAAAATCTATTTAAATAAATGAGTAATTTAACTGTAAAGTTGGCTTTCTGTATGACAGAAATCATTACACTTTTGTGTCAATTCACTCTAACTATAAATATAAAGTTTAGAATACCCCTAGCTTTTATCTTGAATAACAAATTTTATTTACATCTTTTGAATTTACATAAATGATTATGAAATTATTAATCAAAATTTGATCGCTTAAGAAAAATTCGAAAACTGCACATAACCCGACATCGCAATCTGGACAGTAGAATCTCGTTTCCCTTCTTCCCTTTACTGTCTCTTTTGCAGCAGCAAATAATACACTGTCGTGGTGGTTTAGTTTTCTTCTCTGTTGTGGGAATGTAGTCAACAAAATCGGGGCCGCCTTTCAGCTTATGCACGTTAGGCAATGCCTAAGGCGCAAAAAATTGGAGGGCGAGAAAAGAGAAAAAACTTTAATTATAGCGAACGACCACCGCTTAGCGAATCAGAAGAAAAGCATTTCTATCCTCAAAAGTGTAAAAAACTGAAATGACATCTATTATAGGGAATGAAAAGTTTAACAGTTTGATGTTACTATGCATTAAAAGTAATACTGCAATGGAAATGGATTATACAATGATGTTATTAATGATTTTGCAATGATCAAAGCTCGAAGAAAACCTTTGTTGTACAAGTACAGTGACAGTGACTCAACAAAAAATAAGGATATCTATAAATGTAAAAGATAGTCGAGATAAGCGATAAAAAGATAATTTACAAGTTAAAAAAAACAGTTCATACAATTATGTATACTCCATACTGTAATTGCAAACAATTTCATTAATTTACTGTACTAATTTGCAAAAGTGTGGTTGGGTGATTCATGATGCCGTAAGGTGAGAAATAAAAAAGAGTGGCCAAACTTTGTCACTCTCTTCTCCTTACGGTTGCCCGCTGCCAGTTCAGAACACGCAAGGTTCATAAGTGGTGGATAAAGGAAAGATTCTCCAAAAAGCAAAGACATAGAAAGGGGAAATCGTAAGAGTTAAGAGAAAATCCCGCCCAAACCAAAACTGACAAGGTAAGAACTGAATGCGGGGACGCACTCCAAATGGGGGGGGGTAACAATTTGAAGTGTCTAGGGAGCCAGAGAAGTTAAAAATGGCCCTGAACAAAGAGTCTTTCTGACAGGCGTGAAGGGAAGGGAAGATGCTGTGCAGAAAAACGTCCTATTTTTTGCAGAGTGAGTGAATATTAACGTCACACTGTTCAGCCACACGAGGGCTTGTGGCGACGGCCCGCTTAATTTTGAACCATGGTCAAGTGACGTTGACGACACCTGAGCTGGCACCCCCTCTCCTAGCTACCACACCACACCACGGGATGACGTTTGAGCTCTCGACAAATAAAACGTGCATCACTCCCCTATACGGCGGGTCTTCAGTGGTACTGGGATCGAACTCATGACACGCTAGCCATGATCCGATACCTAGACCACTTGGCTACCGCGGCCACCTCTTTTTGCAAAAACTCCACTGAGTGGTGCTTTGCAATTATTCGATAGCCTAAAAAGCACATTTGAAATAATTCCGGAAAGACCGATTGCACAGTGTAAATTCTCACAGCTCCCGAACTGCTCTCGGGATGAGCCAGGATGGTACGTTTTGCCTGCCCGAGGTCAGCTCAGGGAAAAACAGGGAAGAGAAAAACGAAAAAAACCTAGATTAAAGAAGATTTCATCAGAGAAGAAACCTTCCACCTAGATCAGTAAATACATTAAAATGCATTGTTAAAAAAATTTTTGATGGGTTAAAAGTTTTTTTAATATTTTTCTAAACATTTCAATGTATTTGACACCATGTTTTTATAATTTTATTATCTTTATGTTAAAGTTTTTCCTTATTTTATGCAGACACTTTCATTGACTTATTAACGTTGTATTTTGAAGCAACACGAGGGCTATTGGGAATGGACCTCGTCCTCATTAACCACGGTAAAGTGATAGGCTAACCACTACAAACTTCCACATTATACCCCGTAAGTACTTTGAAATTCTATACGTAAGCTATAACATGCATCAGTCTACCTACATGAAGGGTCATTTATGGTACTGGGAGTCGAGCCCACACGACACTCCATAAAAGAAGCCTGTCACGAGTTCGCGACCATACCAATTCGGCTGCCATGACCACAGGATGGACCTTCAATAACTCACGGAAAAAATTGAAACACACCAAATATGTTGTTTTCCCTGCAATGACACACTCCTTGTGGGAAAGTACTCTTCCCAGCATTGGCATGGCAGCCTTAGAAAAGATGTTACAGGGTTACCAGATTAGAGATTTTATTGGCCTTGGTGACAGATTTCGCGAAAAATTTGACAAAAGATTACACTGCCAAGGAACCTTCGAGAAGTCAATGGGGTCGAACCTACTTGAAATTTCTATGAAGCTATACAAAGGTTGTGGAGTTCAAAATTCTGTCATTCAAATTCATAATGTATTTATGCGTTATCTGCAATAAAACAAAGAAACGTTTTCTGCTTGTGTTCCTACCGTTTGAACTGTTCTAGAAAGCCGCTTCTGAAGAGGATTCTTTACAACGAATGCATTTTTCCCTTATTATTTATAATCTGTTTTAATACTTCTTTGTGTATGTACGTCTGTTTGTCTTCGTATAGTCCTTCTTTGTCTATCTGTCTTTGTATATACCTGTACATCCCTATGCCTTAATAAATTTGTTATTATTCAATTAGTCGGAGTCGTAGGCTTTTTTTTCACCCACATAAAGTTGTAACAATATGTACAGCGCTCTTGGTAGTAACTTATCCATAGGTCCCCATTGACTTCCCCCAATAGTCTTCGAACAGCTTCTAAATGCGATGCCAATCAATCAATAATAACTAGTTGATGCGTCTGTAGCTTGAGATAACGAGATGAAAAAAGACGAAACTGTTTACCTTCCTAGTTTTTATCAATTGGAGAGTTAAAAAAAACTTCCTCACGCATATTTTCGTTATCGGTTGAGTTTTCTATTTTGGTGAGAAGGAAAGGCGAATTTAATTTCATTTTCTTTGTTCAGAGAGGAAAGCAACGCGTGCCTCCGATAACCTGTAAGGGCCACAAACGCTATCAGAGGAAGAAAAGAAGGAACAATGAGCGCGGCACGACAGTCAACCAAAGTGGGAATGCACTCTTTTCCTTCCCATAGTGTTCGATGCTTACAGTAATTAATTTCAATGCAAAATATGTTACTTAAGGGGTTATTTAAATATATTATTTCCGTTACTGAATGTAAGTGCTTCTTAAACATTTTCACATTCGAAAAAAGTAAGATAATCTCTAAAGATAACTTTTCCTAATAATGTTTAAGTATTTCGGGTTGTTGTTTTTTTAGTAACTAAGATGGAAACTAAAAGTCATATTTTAGTTTTAATTTTTCAGAATTTAATTCCAGGAAAGTATTTGTTAAGAAATTATTGAGAAAATGCGAACCTAATAAGTATTTTGAATTGTTAAGTCTGATATAACAAATGAAAAGAAAACACAAAATAAGATGTATGCGCACTTTTTTAAATCAGAAATACTACTCGTTATAACATATTCACAAGTATTTTAGATTCATATTTTAAAAAATTTCACCTAATTATGTTCATCTAATTCTTTTAGTTTTTTTTCCTTACCACTTAACTAAGGTAACAGGTAACAAAACTGAGAAGGACCACATGTATAAAAAGAAAATTTGGGAATGATATTTCACGTGGAATTTTCAATCATTAGAGCTACCTGAAAAATATTTCCTGTATTTAGAATCACTTAGAAATGGTTTTTAATATTTTTCTTTGGTCTTTTTTTCTCTCTCATTAGTATTTATTTATACTTTGTACCAGAAGAATAAAAACCAATCAAGAATTGCACAGATGGATTTTTGAATAAC